>OLMO02000257.1:344134-355355 GCA_900291935.2 Cassiopea xamachana
AAAAAGGACAGTTACTCGGCAAAAACAGTTGTAATTGAAGTATTAGTAATAGTATTAAGAAATAGCCAAAATCTCCAAATCCCTAAACATAGGACAGAGCGCTATAAAAAAAGCTTTCTTGCTCAGATCTTAAAGGATAAGTGACACAGAATTTAGCGACAAAATTTTTTAGCTTTATCATGAAGTAAAATACTATCTAAACACGGTGGCTAAATATTATACATTTCTACTTTCGCTTTGCCCCTTAAAAATCCCATTGAAATAGAGGCGGGAAAGGTGTCACGTGACGCTATGACGTAGATGTTGACTGTCTTTGATTCTTACTGGTTGTCGCTGTACAATTTTGTAGTCGATGAAAAGTTTTTAAACGAATGTGAAATGAGTTATAAGAGTATTTCTTTTGTAAATAATGTCAAGACACTGAGTTAATCTTGTAAACAGACAGTAAAAGTAATGAAATGCCTCATTGCATCGCTTACGGGTACACACCAAAAGTAGCTAAATAAACTGAATACTTATAAGAAAGCAGCTATTTAAGTCTAGATGTTCTATACCCCCTTTTTTCAAATAGCGTGACAATAACTTCAATTTCTCTGCAACATTTTGCCTCAACTGGATAGTCCACCTCAACATAATTTCCACATGTCCACCCAAGTAACAAGTTTAGGTTCGGCAAGTCTGCCCTAACACAAACTGTAACAACTGACACTTCAAGTATGCTTCGATATCAAAAAGAACAACTCGCCTGTATGTATTTTCAACTTGCTTACTTGCGCATTCCTCTTCTGCAACGTCTTAGGGTTCTTGTTGGTCTCCTGTGTTTTACTCAAGCCTAGGCCGAATGCTTAGGCTTACAGTATAGTTACACTATTGAAACCACTATTGATGTAGCATAACAACGGGGTTAACTAACTCAACAGAACTATACACAAACATGTGATATCAATTCGAGACATAATTCTAAGTTGAATATGTGACTCTAAGACATTAATTTAAGTCTCAACACAAGTCCGACATATCACGCTTACGCATCGTTATTCTCTGGATGATCCTCGGTGCTCATTGTTTCCGTGATTATATCTGCTCTACTAGCTTTTGCAAGTGGTCCCATAGAGATAATAATAAAGCCTAGAGGGCTAACTGCCCAAGCGAGGCTGAAGTCAACATGCGTATTGCCGCCACATTGTTCGTACGCCAGAAAGCATTATACAGTGTACTCATGTTCAGGACAGATCCGCGATAGATACTTTTAATTGTCGTCCTAGAAAATGCTTAAATTGGAATTATTTTTAGTTTGTCTCAAAATTGTTATGGTATAACTGCCAGGAAAGGCAGAAACTTCGCAAGGATGGCACTACCTGTAGTGGAACAGCAAATCGTCCCGATTTCACGATCTCTTTTCATCGGTAGGTTGGGGTCAAAACTAGTGGTACATAGCTAAGAAAACAAAAGCTCCTTTTCCTCTTGAATTGCAGTACTCTTGTTTTTATATTAGTTATTAAGCCAAATACAGTTCCTTGTCGTTGCACGATGAACCTCATAAAATTCGATGAATATAGTAAACCAAATGTGTCTTATAGATAATGGTATTTCTAGGTCATAGCTAGATTGCATACATTATATATTATTGCGTATTCCCCCTGAGATTGTTCTGACCATGTCTCTCAAGATACCATTTTGTGATTAGTAAAATTTTGGCGTCCGATTTCATGTATAACTCTTCCATACATACATACATACATACACTTTTATTTGTTTAGGCAAGCCAGAAATGGGCAGCTAAACACTGATGTGGGCCTGCCATCTAACTAAACTTAATACAATTGATATATGATATCTAAAATCCAAAAGTTTTTAAAAGGTACATAAAAGAAATATCCTACTAATAATATATATAGTCTTTCCTCTTGTTTGTATTAAAAACTGTCCCCTTATTAAGTGATATATCGTTTATTGTCCTTCTACTCTTTATATTGTTCTTAAATATTCCCTTACTTGCTGACAACTCAACACCATCAGGTAGTGCGCTCCACAACGCTGGCCCTCTAAATGCTAGAGTGTCTCTGTCTATCTCTTTTAAAGGTCTTATAACTTCAAAATTACTTGCTGATCGTCTACTCCTACTCGGTTTAAATAAATTCTGCAACCCAGGGTCAGTGTTGTCCTTGTATACATCAAACATGTATGATTCGAGTCTTCGATTATACAAATAATTAAGGGGTTTCCAGTTTGCCTTGTTCAGAGAATCTTGCATATTTGTCCTTTTTGGAATACGGTGAATAATTCTAGCTGCTCTAGCATGAAGCTCTTCGAGACAATTAATCCTGTTTTCAGGGCATGTTGCCCATACCAACATCCCGTACGTTACTGCTGGTATAACGGTCTTATAGTATATTTCCTCCAAAACATCAGCTGGTAGAAATGCTATCATTCGGATCAGTGACAGTTTGCTGCAGAACGATTTTTGGACTGATTTTATTTGCTTAGTCCAACTGAGCCGATTGTCAATAGTTATACCAAGGCTTTTTGACTCAGTCACTGATGTTCTATAGACCCCGTTGACGCTGACCCTGTTGATAGGTCCGTGAAACGGCCTCGGTGTCATGATTAGAAATTCTGTTTTTTCACTATGAATAGTAAGCTTATTTGCTTTACAACATCTTTGAATGTCACTTGCAAGAATGTTGAGGCAATTTGTTGCTTCGTGAACTGATTTGCTCACTACAAATGCCGTTGTATCGTCTGCATACATGTGGATTTGCCCAATACTTGCAGTACTTGGCAAATCATTTACATACAGAGCAAATAACCTAGGTCCCAATAGTGACCCTTGTGGAACTCCTATTTTCATGGATCGTAACGAAGATTTTTCACCATTTATCTCAACATACTGGGTTCTATCTGTCAAGTAGCTCATTAAAAGCTGATTAAAGTCACCATAGAAGCCACCTGCTTGTAATTTCTTTTCCAGCATGTTATAGTCCACTGTGTCGAAGGCTTTTCTAAAGTCTATGAATAATACACCTATAGTAAATCCTTCTCCTAGACATTTCTTCCAGGTCTCAGTGAGATAAATCAAGATTGATTCTGTACTAAGACCCTCCTTATAACACCATTGGTTTTTTTGTTGCCAAGTTACTATTCTTTAGGTGGCCATCCATTCTCTTACCTATGATACTTTCAAATATTTTACTGGGAACGCTTAACATTGAAAGTGGACGATAGTTTTCTGTAATTTTTTTGCCACCTTTTTTGTGCGATGACTTCAGTATAGCTATCTTCCACCTTGTGGGATACCTTCTATCCGCAATTGCTTTATTGATTACTTCTTGTAGCCCAAAGCAGAATGACCCAGCCATTTCTTTTACTTCTCTTGTTGTAATATTGTCATGCCCTGAAGATTTTCGTGGGATAATTGTCTAACAAGCAGATTTAATTGAAGAAGCCTCCTGCAAGGTAAGATAACTTGCCCCTGGGGCTATCCTGTATATGTGCTCTTCTGTTTTGGAAGTTAGATTTTCTTGTGTGAACTTCTCTGATAGCTCAATACCTATGCAGCTGAAGAATTTATTGAATTTTTCTGCCTTTTGTTTATCATCTGTTATTATATCATCACCAACTTGCAAGGCTCCTATTCTTGGTCCAACATCTGTATTTTGAACTTTTTTCACTAATGACCAAAATTCCTTAGTATTTTTTGCTTCTCTAAATTCCTTGCACCAATAGTCGGCTTCTGTTTCTCTCAAAAGTTTTGTGATGCTGTTTCTTGCCTTTTTATATAGGTCCCAGTCGTTCTTATCCTTTGACTGTCTAAATTTCTTCAACAATTTATACCTTTTATTCATCAGTTTCCTGATTTCTGAGGTTATCCATGGTACTGATTTGCTTCTTATTTTTGCTTTCATTTCAGGTACCATTTCTTTTATTATATTCTTGTACAAATCCAGGCAGCAACACGATCATCAATGTTATCAAACACAGAGCAAACTGACCATGGGGCTAGGTTTGACTCTCTGTTGAGTTTTTCTTTATCTACTCTTTTGAAGTTTTTGACTGTTCTTATGATTGGTGAATTCTTTTCTTTCTTGATCTTGTAACTGGCATAACTTTAACTATGGTCTGAGATCCCCAGGTGCAGAACACCTGATTGGTTGACTTTCTGTATATCATTAACTATACATAGATCTATCAGTGTCTCTGAGTTCTCTGCTATTCTTGTAGGTTCAGTTATAACATTTCTTAGATTGAAGCTATTTAAGATATTTAATAACTCTTTTCTTGGATTACATCCTTCATTCTCTCCTTGTTTATGGTTCTCGTCTGAGTTAAAATCTCCAACTATGATTACACTTCTTCTTGCTTCCCAGATTCCTTCTAATACATTCCTGAACTTTTGATAGAAATTCTTATCCTTGGGGTGTCTGTAGACATCACCACTCATTATACGTTGTGAGTGCCTTATAACATCTATCCATAATGCCTCTATATTGCTGTCTAGCTTGTCATTCTTTTCAACAACCTGCAAATTTCCTTTGTAATATATCAAGCAGCCTCCATATCTTCCCTCATGCGTTTCCTCAAAATCAGTTTCTTTTGTCTCTCCTTGCCAGATTATATCCATCTATTGCAATATTCTCATCTTTTATCAAGCTTGAAAGGTGGGTCTCAGTCACACCTAGTATGTCCAGTGATGTCCTTTGTAGCAGTTCTTTTATCTCAGTGGTCTTGGCTAGAAGGCCATTAATATTAATATGCGCAATTTTCATATTATTTTGTTCTCTTTCATTTCTTTGAGCGGGTTTGTTATTTCTCGAGTGTGGGTGGTTGTAACTACATTCCTAACTGGATCAGTATTATGCCTTAGACATCCTGGACAGCACCATTTCATATCCCTCATTCCCAACATGGAGTTATATTGTTGAGGAGAAACGCTGCCACATTTTATATGAGCCCTCTGTTCACATTTTTCACAAGGGAGGGCCCAATTATTTTTGACTATGCTTTTCTGACAGATGGGGCCTGGGTTTTTTTCAATGTCACAAGCCCTTAAAATGAAATCTTTGTCAATATATTCCAGCTTGAACGTCGCTGTGTGATTGTTTCCATAATATGTAATGCGCCCTCCATTGTAGTTTCTTCTGCGCCTTCGTTGTTCATAAATTTTTTCAGTGCCTAGGCCCATTAGGCCGATTTGCATGGTGAGATTCACATCTGAATAAAACTGAGTAACATCACCTTTCGACTGCGGTATGGTTGTTCCAGCCAGACTATTTGCTGCTAACCACAGAGCTAGTGACAGCAAGTATGAGGACATCTTGAATGATTGCATTTTTAGGGCTTTATCTCGCAGTTTGCTGCGAGCTTTAGGCTTGCTCCAACAATTGTTAGAAGCATGTGCAGGCCCGTAGCCATGGGGTGACAAATGCCAACCCCTGGAAACAGGATTCCAGCTTTTTGCCACCCTTGGTAATATTTTATACATATAACCAATGATATTTGATATGGTCTGAAGATATCTTGCTTGATTTTGGTCTTGAGCTTTTTTTGTTGATATAAGGCAATTTGCAACTTTTAGGTTCCCATTAGATGCAGACAGGAGAGAACTTTGGTTGAGGGCATTTTGGGTGGGTGAAGCCAATGTAATGTCATTTCAAAATGAAAGCACAGGATCCTTGTTCAGTCTCAAATGGAGCAAGCATAGATCTCCAATTGCGGAAGAAGCTAGTGATAGTGGCAGTAATGATGCACAGCTTCAAGAGCTTTCAGATGCATTGAACAGAGTGATCATGTCAGACATATCAGAAAATATGCTGTTCTTCATTGCTGGGTTCATTGTACGAAAGCTGAAAAGACAAATTGACTGTTCTATTTGCTTTTAAGCATTGTTGCTAAATTCCAGCCCCTCAGCTGCCTCTTAATGTAAAGGAGCACCTTCACATGAGCTTTTCCTAGAGAGGAGAAATAATGGAGGATTAATCAAAGTCTCTTACGGTGTATATAGAACAATCAAATTTTCTGAGCAAGCTTTTGACTCATTGTGAAGGGAAATGGAGAAATGAAAATCAACAAGGAGAACAACCTTATAAAGAAAATGACAAATCATGTCATTGTCACAAATGGGCCTAGAATTGAGTCATTTTGTCCCTCCCTGCAAGATCATAGGTTCGAGAATGATCCTAGATTTGAGGATGATCACTTAACTCAACTGATTAAACGACTATGCCATCGATACCTCTTAATAAGGATGCATACGTATGCAAAGAGATACAACAGGCAAGTCATTATGGACAACCTCCAAGCATAAGACATCATTTGAACAAAATGGTACTTTTCAAAAACGTTTAACTTATATTTTTGTGGATAAAATACTTAAACATTAGTCAAGGATATCTTTAAATTTCACAATGGTTGGATGCATTTACCACATCAAATATTTGCAAAGGTCCACTAAAGTAATTATACTAAAGCGAAGTCCTAGTCCAAATATAAAAACCCTATGCCACTTGGCAAGCCATCCTATTCATCATCATGCCTAAGTCGGGTATATATGATAAAACTTTAGGATATGAACTAGATTCAAAACAAAAATTATCCTTGCACACTTACGAATTCAAGTTCAGGTCGTTCCACATCTGATGAAACAGAATTCGCTAGTCTGCAACTCAAGTAATTGCGCTATCACAAACCATATCGATCTAATACGTTGGTTTCCTCATTTTGTAGGCTTATGTTTTGTTTCCTATCGCATTTTCTCGTCTTTTTCACTAATTTTCTGTGTGCTTTCTATGCCTTGCTGTTCGCTTTTCCCGTACGAACATTATGGCGGCAGTTCGCATGCGCGGCTTCAATTGCTGTCAATAAACCACAGGGAGTTAGCCCTCTAGTCTTTATTATTATCTCTATGAGTGGTCCATGCTGGTATACAACAATTTGCAAAGAGTTACATGTTATACTATCGAAGTCCATTTGAAAACCAGCCACGTTTTTTCCGAGTTATTCGACATTTTGTAAATGAATGTCTCAAACTACTACATGAAAAAAGACTGCCTAATTCCAAGTTGTCAACTTCTGCGTCATATTGTCACCTGAAAAACTAAAATTGCCCATCCTAAAAGAAATTTTCAGTCAAAATCAGGACAGAAGTTGCTTCTAGCAGATGCTCTTTAACTTAGTGAGGAAACACGGTAAAGTAAATTCCGTGCCACTTATCCTTTAAGGAATGGAATAATACGCCTAGAGACATACTCAGTTGCCAACAATAAATACTTCCAAAAGGCACCTGAAATTGTATATGAAGAGCAGGACATGACTAAACACAACCCCCTGGAAGAGCAGCTCCACGCTAAATAGGTTTTGTTTTTATTGTTCAATTTTAATGGCTACTTTTCGTTATATATAACTTAGTTCTTAGATGGTTTTCTTCTTTTTTTCTGTAATTATGCTGAAGGGTTTTGTGTATAGAACTTGAATATAAATATGACTATTAAGCAGCAGCGCCGATCTGCTAGGCCGGTTATTGTCAACAATCAGCGAGTAATAAATTTAGAAACGTTGAAATATATTGCAAGGTGGCCACTCATATCTTACAATATGATTCTAGGGCTATTCCAGGAGTTTTCTGAGACTTCCCTGAAGGCTGTCCAATGGGTTTTGCAGTAATTTGCAACGATCATTTAATTTTCACGCTAATCATATTTATAAATAACGTGACCTATTTTTGAATGAACGTAGAATCAGACTTTCCATACAGACGAGTAATAGAAAAAGCCTAGCTGCAGAAAAAATAAGCAAGGAGTAAAGGACACTAAAATTTTGTGAAAGTTCTGTGCTTTTCAACTGTTAACTTGTTATGATGAAATAAGAAACCTTTACATAAATTTAACAATGTCAACTGACGCACTTCACGGGTCTTAGGGCTGGTTTCCATACTCCTAAGTGCCAAATAAACGGGGGGTTCTTGCTACCAGGGGGGTTGGAAAAATTCTAAAATTTATTAAACGGGGGGCAAAATAAACGGGGGACGGGGGTCAGAAGTTGCAAAATAGCTTTAAATGATAATAAAACGGTGGAGAGAACAAAAACAAGTTGTTATAAAGCATATGGCTAAAATATATATACAGAAGCACTCTATTTTGCCCTGAATATTGGGCTTGAATAATACTAACAAAGAAATGGAATGCAACCAGGGGCTCGTAAAAAAGTAAATTTCCTCAAAGTTAATAAACGGGTGTCCTAATAAGTTCCGGGGGGTTGGAAAAAAATTGAAANTTATACTATCGAAGTCCATTTGAAAACCAGCCACGTTTTTTCCGAGTTATTCGACATTTTGTAAATGAATGTCTCAAACTACTACTTGAAAAAAGACTGCCTAATTCCAAGTTGTCAACTTCTGCGTCATAATGTCACCTGAAAAACTAAAATTGCCCATCCCACGCCTCCTAAAAGAAATTTTCAGTCAAAATCAGGACAGAAGTTGCTTCTAGCAGATGCTCTTTAACTTAGTGAGGAAAAACGGTAAAGTAAATTCCGTGCCACTTATCCTTTAAGGAATGGAATAATACCTCTAGAGACATACTCAGTTGCCAACAATAAATACTTCCAAAAGGCACCTGAAATTGTATATGAAGGGCAGGACATGACTAAACACAACCCCCTGGAAGAGCAGCTCCACGCTAAATAGGTTTTGTTTTATTGTTCAATTTTAATGGCTTCTTTTCGTTATATATAACTTAGTTCTTAGATGGTTTTCTTCTTTTTTTCTGTAATTATGCTGAAGGGTTTTGTGTATAAAACTTGAATATAAATGACTATTAAGCGGCAGCGCCGATCTGCTAGGCCGGTTATTGTCAACAATCAGCGAGTAATAAATTTAGAAACGTTGAAATATATTGCAAGGTGGCCACTCATATCTTACAATATGATTCTAGGGCTATGCCAGGAGTTTTCTGAGACGTCCCTGAAGGCTGTCCAATGGGTTTTGCAGTAATTTGCAACGATCATTTAATTTTCACGCTAATCATATTTATAAATAACGTGACCTATTTTTGAATGAACGTAGAATCAGACTTTCCATACAGACGAGTAATAGAAAAAGCCTAGCTGCAGAAAAAATAAGCAAGGAGTAAAGGACACTAAAATTTTGTGAAAGTTCTATGCTTTTCAACTGTTAACTTGTTATGATGAAATAAGAAACCTTTACATAAATTTAACAATGTCAACTGACGCACTTCACGGGTCTTAGGGCTGGTTTCCATACTCCTAAGTGCCAAATAAACGGGGGGTTCTTGTTACCAGGGGGGTTGGAAAAATTCTAAAATTTATTAAACGGGGGGCAAAATAAACGGGGGACGGGGGCCAGAAGTTGCAAAATAGCTTTAAATGATAATAAAACGGTGGAGAGAACAAAAACAAGTTGTTATAAAGCATATGGCTAAAATATATATACAGAAGCACTCTATTTTGCCCTGAATATTGGGCTTGAATAATACTAACAAAGAAATGGAATGCTACCAGGGGCTCGTAAAAAAGTAAATTTCCTCAAAGTTAATAAACGGGTGTCCTAATAAGTTCCGGGGGGTTGGAAAAAAATTGAAANAAATTAATAAGCGGGAGAGGACGTTTATTTGGCACATGAGTGTATAATTGTAAGCATGTTTCTAAATAATTGGAAGGTGCGTGCTATACATCGCTGATAGTTCGCAGGCAAATATTATTAATAGACACACTCTTGTTCCGACGTCTTCGATGCATCGGCAACATCGCAACAGCATCTGGAAAGTAGAACCATGTTCTACTTTCCCGATCGTTACGATGCTTTCCCGGTATCGCCAATGGCTTTAAAAAAAGCTTCTGTCGAAACACTCATCTGCGATGCATCGGCGATGACCTATGGGCGTGAATATTCCACGTGGCATGATTCATCCAATATCAGATAACGTCAATAATACGTTCTACGTAATGCTTACATATGCACTTCTTAAATTATCTTTCCTTGGTTACAAGCCATTTGGTTACCAATTTCATCCTATATGGAAACACTTATCTGCGATGGATCGCCGGTGCATCGCCGATGCATCGCAGGCAGCTCACGATTGTTAACGTCGCGACTGTTCTCGTTGTTTACAACTTTTGCACATTTTTGCATCGTTTATTTTATTCAAAGTCTGCAAATCGAAAGCATACGATTTTGAGCATTTAATGATGATGGAAATGTTACGAAAGCTTTTTCCGTTGCTGCAAGAAAGCACTATTCCAAATCTCTGTTCGTAGGCGAATTCAGTTATGTTGATCGCTAATATCTTGACAAAACCCGCATAGCGTTTGTTTGTAGAATGATGAAATGGAATCTTTTTGAAGAAGTAACTGATCGAAGAATCGGCGAGGAAAGTTTAAGGAAAACTTATGGACAGGTTTTCATAGAAGTTTGTAAACAGTTATTTCTCTCAACATATTCGCAACCAAATTCGACATTGTCAACATAGTGCAAGAATATTCGTGTTTCAATTCGTTAAAAGAAGGTACATCAACACTAAAAATAAATTCTTGAGGCAAAACGCCGATTAAGCTGTGCTGCATATGGTTGCAGAAATAAACAGAACAGAGAAAAAACGACCCGAAGCACGACAAGGAACTGGGAAAAAGATTATTAAGTAGTAAATACCGTTGTTATTTCAAAAACTTTCTTAACGAAACATTTACGAAGAAATCTTCATAAAATTTCAGTCTAATCATTTTTGGCCTTTCTGAAAAGCTACAAAACTTTCAGGGGGATTTTCAAACCATTTAGATATAGGAGCATCAACCATTACACGTTTCTTTATAAGAAACTAGCCTATAGGAAGCAAAACATGCAAAGCAATGCCGCTATAATGATGGGATATTGATATAAAACATATTGTATTATCAAGGAAAAGAATTTTAATGAGGTACCTTTAGCTGTGCTCCATAGATCTTGGTATAACTCGCGTATTTCGACAAGGATCGACAGCTCTGGCACATACAAATAAAGCTTGCTGTTGTACCTGGCCATCATAAAAATCCGTTTTTCCTTCAAAATTCATTCCAAAAGTGATCAAGAAACAAACAGCATTGCAATAAAGCTGTTATTTATTAATTCTAGACGCTTACGCTTAATGTGTGAAGCGATGGCTTGACGCAAATAAGCTTTCCTTGAATATAAGCAAAACTAACTACATCATTTTTCATTCCTATGCAGACTCTA
>OLMO02000257.1:392430-425609 GCA_900291935.2 Cassiopea xamachana
TATATATATATATATACACACACACATATTTAAGGAGGTCAAACATTTTTAAATGAAATTTAAAAATGAATGCAAGAGTGTATTTGGAAATAGTGTTTGCCAACAGCTACATCTCTACTTATCGTGTCCCTCAAAAATAGGGTATATCTACTTATTGCAGTATTGGGAGATGCATTCTGTGCCAAATTAAAGGATGTAGTTCACAAATATTTATTGGGGAACAGCCCCCATATCTCCATATTTCTCCACGGCAAAGTCTTTGTTACAGAGCTATAGATTTCCTTATCTAAAAGCATTCAGGACAATTTCCCTTATATTACTGTAAGACAGCATTTCGGCTCTAGCAGCATTTCGTTCTAGCTTTTTACGATAACACTTAAATTTATTCAAATTAGGATAAAATTTTGACCGGTCGACAAAATGGTGGCATATTCTAGAAAGGTAGGAGCTGTATTTGCCTTCCTTTTGCATTTTATGATAGAATGATAGAACAAAACACTAACCGAAGATTTTATTTCCTAAAAAATAGTGTCCACAAGCAGAAAAAAGCTAGTGTCTTGTTTAAAATTGTACTGGTGTATGGATGACAAGCTTCAAAGTGTTAGAGTTATTCTGGCATTGTAATATCAATAGAATGAGCTATCTGTAGCTTATTTTTTTGTTTAAGTGCAGAACCTTTTACATCATTGAAAAAGAAAACAATTGAGTGTGGTCATATGAGCGTGGTCATAAAGTACAAATGTAATGATCTTTTCTGGATCCGCCCCTGGCTTCATGCAGAATTTTCTCGACATCATTCGTCATCGGCGTAGACACCTGCCTTCAAAAATCTCAAGCATTTTTCAATGCGTTTATGGTGAAGAAAAACGTCGGCTACATGAGGATGGGAGCCCTAATCGCATAAAAGAGTATGCATCTATCAAAATATCCGGATACGTGTGTACGTAGCCTGAGATTCATACACCCACCATGTGCTTTAATTGGTACCCAAGGCATGCTAGGTTGGCATCTGAATGAAAACTCCCCAGTACGTTTATTTGATACAGTACGTTTAAAAATGTTCTGCTAAATTGCCCCAGTACGTTGATTCGATACGGTAAGCTTATTTGATACAAAAGAGTATAACAAATCTCTTACTGATTTAAAGTTCAGATAAACGATACTTTTTTGTTATTGTCAATAAGTGCTCCTCCCAGTTAAGACATTGATCTACTTGTGCTCCTAAGCATCCTATGCTAGTTATGGACATAAGCGTAGGGGGCGGAGGGGAGGGGGGCTGCAGCCCGCAAGTTGAAAATAAATCCATTTCACTCGGGCAAATTTTCTGAAAGAACAAAGGGAAATTCGGGCAGAAAGTTTACAGAAAGCTTATAGTCCCCCTAACTTTGACGTCCTCCTACACCCATGGCTATGGGAGATACTTTGTCGCTTCCAATATACATGGACAGCATTGTGGTATTGTACTGTTCAAGTGCTCCTACTTTATCTCTACTACCTCTCAAAATGCAATGTACTTTTGTGAGCTTAAGAGACAACTTATTTTCTTCGAGTCATGTCTTTAGGGCCCTTCCACAAGAGTATTTTTTCTTTGACTAACACAGTAGGGTGTAAGTTGAATACTTATGAATTCCACAGTGTCTACCTAACATTCTTCCATAATTTTACCAATAATTTTGATTCCTGATGACTGACTTGTTGATTGATTTACAAGGGATACAAAATTAGTGTTCTTTTATTCAGCATTGACAAACCAAACGGCAATACGTTTTTCACGAACTTATGCTTCTATCGATGTAATGAACTTCAGACGAATGCTAAATAGACTTCTAAATGAAGATATAAGTGAAGAAAGCCAGGATGTGGTCGAGGAATCTAGAAGCTTTACCAGACACTGTCAGTCACATATTGCCAGAGTTAAACTCTCTATTATCTTCACATTTTTGTTTACTTGAGTATTTTTAAAAAGCATTCATAAGAAAGTTAAGAGTAGAACTATTGCACAAATTTTTTTCGTTACCCCTTGCTTTTTTCATAATGGTCTGTCACAAAACTGGCGTATCTCCATCTACCCCCTATTTTAAATGATATCTAAACACACCTCCAATAAGACAGGTAAGACCTTACAATAAGTTTACACCATCATTTTTTAAGAGTTGGCCTGTCTCCAGGTTGGAATTTTTGCCTTACGCGGAGAATAGCTCCCCGCGCACATCAGCTGTCATACGCGGTTGCATACGTGCAATTTTTGTAAAGTGACTATTCCAGCCAAGCAAACTTCTTCTTGCAAGACAATTTTATACACTCCCAGCCGCGCAAATTTCTTAATCAAGCTGCTTGCAGCCGCGCAATTTCTAGGCCATGACACATATCCTTTCAGCTTCCAATCTGGACTTGTTTCATGCACGACATTTAATCCGTATCGTATTTAAAAATTCAGGAAAACTTTGCTTGAACGGTCTAAGTTCAACTAGATACAGTCTAAAAACGGCGTAAAAAATGAGAATGAAGTTAAGAATTAAATCGCCTACTACAACTGCTGCTTGCTCACTGAAAGGCCGGCATGCTATTATCTCTGGTGGAGCTAGAAATTGTGAGCGTAGCGAATGAAATATAAGTGTATGGTACCAAACTGACAAGGAAAGATCAAATTTTTCGAATTCGATGATAACTCATTTTCGAAAATTTGGCTGCATAAGCACTTTAAGCAAAATGACATGAATGATACTGTGTTGAAGCAATTTGCACGTGTGCATACACGTGCAAATTGCTTAGGCTTAGCGTAAGTCACTACAATAATCTGGGCTGAATCGTATTCTTATTGGCTATGAATAGACAAATATAACATCTACCACATTAATGTGCAAGTCAATACAATAGACAAAGCACTTCACAATAGACTGTGCGTATAAACAACCAATAAGAACAAAAGCACTTACTGCTACCATATACCACTTGCTACTCTTCAAAATTGCATAGCAAAAAAGTAAAAGTATACATCTCAAGAATCCAAGAACCTAGAGAAAGTAGAAGTGAATAATACATTAGACATCAACCAGCACACTAAGGCACACTAATGATTTCACTAACTGCAGTTGGATTTTCATTTCATGTTCATTTCTCTCCTGTGATAGCATAAAATGTTATTTTTACTACTGGATTACTTTAAGATACTCAAAACAATAAAAAATTGAAGATCTAAAGAAACCTTGGCATAGGCTTCAATTTTAACTTTCCCAAAATAACTGACAAACAATGACAAGGTTCATACACGTTTTCGAGAAATTACTTCCCTGGCTTTCCTGGATTCTCTGAGTAAACAATGATACTTTTTCCCTGACCCAGGACGCTACGTACAAAACACCATATTTTCCCTGACCCTAATGCGTAGGTACCAAATAAAAACAATAATATAACAGTCCTACAAACAATTACGGGGCACATAGATTTCTACAATCCAGTAAAAAGCTGGAAGCTCTTTTATGTTACAGATTCAGGAAATTGATCAAAAAGCATTTAATTCTTCTTCATTAGTATTGTGCCAAAAAATGGAGGTCTTAGTGGCTTGCCCCCAGAAAAATTGCTTGAGGTAATGCTCTCTAGAACGTTAGGAACTGCCCTTTTGCAAAATAAAATGTTTCTATTTTGAATAGTCTACCCTCAGATATCTGTCACTTGCTACAAAGAATGCACTCAGGAGGCATAAGCTCCCTATCAACCAACAGGGTCCTTATCTACACGTTATCTGTGTAGTGGGTACAAAAATCCAAGAACTGTAGTGCTGACACTATTTTTCAACTAAGTCACAAACTGAAATTCCTGTAAAACTTTTGGACAAGCAAGTACTATCTTGATTTTAGACATAACACGAATTTTAAGCAGAGTCAGGAAAGAAATGAATAAGTGTGTAGGTCAATAAAAATGAATAAGTGGTGGCCTAAATTATCACACTTAAAGAAATAGAGCTTCTAAAAACTCGTCTGAGAATATGTTCAGAAGCTTTTTTCTGATTTTCCAGCCTTTAGTTTTTTTAGAAAAAGTTTGGTACCTTTTTCTCTGACTTTCCAGAAAGCATGACCCCTGGATGATCACCACTCCAGTTTCTATCATCAAGCCAGAGAATTTCCGTAACCCCTAGACTTCTTAGCCACACACGTAATCACTAAATGGACCATATGTAAAGCATGTGGTCTCATCCAGCAAAATTCTCTATGCTTCAAATACCCATTCAATCATTTGCATTAAGAAATCTTGAGCGCAAGGGACTTAATAAAAAGGGAACTCAAAAGACCACTAAAGGTACTCTTAATGTCATTTACTAAATCTGTAAAAAACTTTGTCACATAGGGCAATTGTGGCTGTAGTATAAAATTACTCTACTGTTATGCAATTTTTTCAATATCCTACACATAAGTCATTTTTTACTCAAATGTAACTAGTAAAGAAGAGCTTTAAAAGCTTAAGAAACCACTAATAATCGAATCTTGGCAAAAATAATATGCAACATGAGATCTGACCAAAACTCTATGTTGCTTTCAAAAATAAAATACTAAAATAAATTAAGATTAGAGAAATAAAACAATAGAAATTTAATGCTAGACTGTCAAGCTGGTCAACAGCAAGAAAATAAGAGCAGAAAAGAGCTTATATTACAACTAACACGGGCATACACTCATGCTAAATATGTAAATCCCTTATTCTGACTAAAAGCAAAATTACATAACTAACCACAATTGAGGATATAAATCAACATATGAACATATGAATAGTTTAACATATGAATCAGCCTACTTACTACAAAATCAAACAGGGATGTCTGAAAGACATACTCTGCAACTTGTTTCTCAAATGTCACTTTTATCCCACCCATGAAAATCTACAAAGAAAACGAAATGCACTGATAAGATCTCATTTTAATAGTCTTTGCCTATTCATTCAGAGTGGCAATCACACCAGGCACCCACACACAAGTAAACCCAATTGCGTGTGCCGATGATTGCACACAAAAATAATTACTTCTAAACACTTGCTGTAGTTTTTAAATTCCAGTGTCTTGACTTGGAAAGGCCATTGCTTTATCTTTCCTCCATAATTTAAGCGCAAACATTTTGACCACAATCATCATCTATTTCTAACTGTCAGGAGCAGCATTTAGTCTGATGATGGAGAACTGCATTATGCTTAACACTGCAACTAGCTTCCTTCTCTGTTTGAACTAGTTCATTTGCCAATGTTATCTATGTTGTATGATCAGCCCAGTGAATGTACCAAAATTGACGTCGGCCAAGAGCTGCCCACCAAACCCAGCCGCTGGCCTGCAAAATTTTTGCCAACCTATAACAAATTAAAGTCCGCAGAAACGACCTGAGAGATCATCTGAGGTCAGCATTTTTGCAAAATAGCATTTTTGAAATATGGAAATGAGGTCCGTCATCCCTTATTGCCAACCTTGGATCAGAGGGGCTTCTTATAAAAAATGCAGCAACAATTGCAGTTGAAGTCGCTTCGATGAATACAGAATAAGATGCGGAAATAAATAAACTGCTGTTCATAGTATTCTTGACTGAGACTAATATGGGATCGGTAATTGCAGCCCTTGTGCTTGTAAAAAATACTTTCGCCAGTCATTTGCCGAAGACAATTGGCAAATTGTTTAAAAGCCTCCGGAATTTCCTCTGGTGACATTATTAACGAATGGGCCGGGTATTTTCTGTCTGCATTTTCTCTCTATGCCTACTTTTTGCCGAATAAACCAATAGCTTGAGATGTTGTGAATTCATTTTTTTCATTTCATTCATTTAAACACGAATAATTTTTCAGCAAGATGAAAATATTGAACTAAAATAAAAGGACCAAAACAGACAAAAATACAAATAATAAGAGATGCTGCTCTACCAATGGGTCTTCGTGTTTGGGTCTTCGTGTTTGGGTCTTGAAAGTTAAGATGGTACACTCTAAGATGTTTTTGAAAGAGAGCAAGTGGCTCTTGTCCTCGAATGTTGTCAGGAACTTCATTCCAATTTTGGCACCATAGGGGTAAAAACCTCTCTTTGCATACTCTAGCCTTGGGGATTCGCAGGTCTCAATGTTGAGAAGGGATTTGCAATGTGGGTAAAATGAGGGCCGCAGACGAGAGACAGTTTGCAAACTAGTCTGAACTTTAAGTTGTTTGCCTGGATAAATGCTAAGGTCAGTTTTGCCGACCAGACAACTAAACATCTTCAGCATGCTGACCTTAGAGGCAAAACTGGTAGGCAAAATGGGTGCAGGTCGTCCTTTGAGTCGGCATTGCTAAATGCCTATCAAGAGTCACTGGGCTGCATGCTACACGTCTGTTTCAATTTTTGTTGATCTGATCCACTTGTGCGCATATTCTATAAATCACTAGATTTTTAGTTGCTTTGATTCTATTTTTGCAACGAATATTTTCCATTATTAGTGTCAACGTATATTTTCAATATCTAGTTTATTTATCAACTGAAGATGTATTGGAATCACTATGAAGCATTTCTTGTAAACCAAAAACCATTTTTCTGTTTCTTCATCTGATAAGGCCTGGTTACAATGTGGACAAAAGACTAGTTATTCCTCCAGACTTGCCATGAATAGCCTGTCCAATAGATATCCATGCCAGTGGCAGCCTGACATATATTACACTAGGGAGGTCAGGTGTAAAATTTTGCCCCCGAAACTTTAAAACTTTTAGTAGTAGCGGGACACTAGGAATGTTGCAGCAGGGGATGACTCTTCCAATGGGAGACTGAGGTACATTTAGCGAAGTACCAGAACTGCTAAAATAGCCCCCAATAAAAGAGTTCTTTACCTTCCAATGGAGCTGAGGGCTACGGCCCTTAATTCTCTCTGAGCGCAGAACTTTGTATGTCCAAAATGTGGGTAAAAGGAAGGGGATAGTAGTGACAGAATTGAAGAGAACGGTTTTGGAAAAGGGGTAAAAGGTGGAGAGCTGATGAAGTTACAACAATTCTGCACCTTGGGTGGTATATTGCATTATGAAGCAGGTGTACAACGATCAGTAAGGCAAGAGCAGCGGCTGCAGGGAGGGGATTGGGAAAGGTTGCCAGTTTAGTGGTGAACTGTAGCATAGATATGAAGACCAGAGGTAGGGAGTAGAAAGCTCTTTATGGAGCAGAAACATGACCATTAACAAACAGACTTATGGATGTCCTACAGAGATGAAATTGCACAATGCTTCAATATGTGGCAGGTGTGAGGTGGCAGGTGTGAGGTGGCAGGTGTGAGGTGGCAGGTGTGAGGTGGCAAGATGGGGAAAATCTATCAATAGGATGATAGCTATGTCTTGAGTTGAGAACCTCTCTGCTATGTTGAAGCAGGTAGACTAAGATGGTTGCGACACATAACAAGAGCAAAAGGCACATTGTTGACTGGAGTAGAGGAAGTAATGGTCGGAAGCCAACAGCCAATGGGATGGCACACAAACAAGCGGAAACCATGTTTGACAGAGGATATGTAGGTATTGGGAATAGAACATATGACACAAGAATGGCAGTTATGGAAGTAGTGATCAGCCATTCAAACCCAAACTAAATTGGGAACTATAGTAAAATACAGGAGGAGATTTATAAAAGAGGCTGACGTAGAAGTGGAATAATATCAAATCATTTAGATTAAAAAGCAGCAAATAAGAAATAACTGCAAATAGAAGAGCATGAGAGATATCAAGGCTAAACATATACAGTACCAAGAGGCACAGGAAACAATTTAATGGAGAAACCAAGGAGTCAGGTGTGAAGATATAAAATGTTTGTATAGAGATAGCAATAAACAGGGTAGCCACTCAAATTTTACAATGATATTCAAGGAGTTTTCAAGGACTTTCCTGGGTACTTTTCAGGAGTTTCTCATGAGAACCTGAGCAATTTTCCATGCTCACACTATTTTGCACAGTTAGCCACTATAAACAACATGATTTAATTTAATTCAACATGGAATTAACACAGTACAGCAGTAGTGGGTGCGCAAACATAGTTGAGAAAAATAGGGGACTGAGGGCTTAGGGCCAGAACAAATTGCAGGAGCATACTTTCCAAAACAGGGGTAAATGCCTCTTCTGCAGAAAAGGACAAAAATTCTATTTTGGAGGGGTGAGTAGTAGAGATGGACAATGTTAACTGTAGTAAAAAAAACTGACTTGCAGTAGTTTTCCAGGAGTTTATACATCTCCCATGAGGTAAGTTGCATGTCAAAAGTTTCTATGAGCTTCCAAGAGTATTGGCCACCCTGAACAAAGCATTTGGAACAAGAGCTGCAATTGTCCATTACACATTGTTGCACCTCTATCCAATGGTGGCACCATGGCTGAGGAAATGTCATGGTTGGGCTGAAGGAGCTCTAACACAATTTTGAAATGGTTGTGGTAACCAGATTGCATCATAATTTTAGGGCATGGCACCCAAAATCCCCCTAGTCTGTGATGGCTGGCATTGCCCCTGCATCTATTTGTATTCCCCAACTGTGGGGATAAATTTAAGCTGAATGGTAGCATGAAAAACTATTACAAAAGATGAGATGGGGAAAGAATAGTGCTTAGGAAGACAGAATGTGAGAACTGCATAAAACTGATTTCAAAAACAATAATTGACTGAGATGCAAAGTTTGCCAGTAAGACCATACAAAACACAGAGAAGAAAATGGTGGCTTACAGTCCAAATCCCACCCAGACACCAACCTCAAGTGGCCTATACAGTATTTAGAATGTAAGCTCAAAAAGCTTGTCAGGAAAAAACCTACACCAACCAAGAACCTAGGTTTTTTTGGGCCCCTTCACCTCAAAGTCCACTAGGTTGTATAAAGAACTGATCTATGCTGCACCTTTATCCATTGAGAATTTGACTTGTACCAAATCTGGGATCCAGAAGTATAATGCCACATGTATATGGCATATGGCAATCTTTATTTTGAACACTTTTTCAGCCTAGGTACAATATGCTCAAGGAACAAACATTCATTTGCAACTTGATCAGCCAGCAAGATGCCAACACTGCAAGTTTAGGATTCACTTGCTTACTGCTAACATAAAGTGTTTATAACCTCCCTATTGGAAGTGGCATACTTCTTGCCAATATGTTATCTCTTGTGCATGTAGCAAAAAGCTTTTCCGAGTGTAGTTTGCAATATTCCAAAACAAGTGCCACAAATGTGCACTATGAAGTTTATCACTTGCCATTTTGCTATTTTCTTCTCTATAGTGCAGTTAGAAATCATAAATTTAAGCTTTTTAATCCTAAACTAATAAGGTTCTAGTGAATCCTTCCTGCAAAAGGGAATTTCCTGACATTTTAGAGGGTGCACTCATAATTTTTCTTTAGAGCGCAAGCCCCCAGACCCAATATGTGGCATAAGCAGTAGATGAGAATCCCCCTAGCCTGTGATGGCTGGCATTCCCACCAACAGAAAGTCTTCTGCAGCCCTGCTCTAAGGGAGAACTGACATCCATGACCAGCACTTGGGAACATGTACTAAAAACTTTCAGTAGCCATAAACTGTTCCATACTGGAAGATATGAAGTTGGTGCACCACAGATGCAAACCAAAATAAATCTTGTGGTGAGCCAACATCACTCCAAACCATTATCTGAATAGATGGAAGTGCCTATACACTTTCCATTGGTGGGGCAAGGGTAATTTAGACCATTTGAGCAAATACTGTGGCAAAAAAGGTCACAAAGAACACTACATCAATGGCTGCATGCTAAGCCATGCTAGTTTTTGTGCCAAGAGTGCACAGAATGCTAAAGTGTGCTGGTGTATCAAATTTGAGACTATGGTGTGCCACAAATCTGTTACATCATGTGTGCCATTCTTCTCTAGGCTATAATGATTCACATTAATTGCAACTTGCAAGAAAGCTATCATATGCAAGAAAGCTCTCATAGGACTTACAAGTAACTGATTTAGCATTCTTTTTTTATTCCTTTGTTTACTTTCTTAACTGAGGGGGGACTTAGGGACTACTTTGGTTATAATCTGTTTCTGGGTATTTGGATATGTTTTTACATTTAAGCATATTACAGGCACATACACAGTAAGTACACATTTTTGTTGTTTATTCTAGTATTTTTTGCTTCATTTTATGCAGAACTATGGACGATTTCTTAAGAGTTAAGATATAATTCTTCTTCTTATGCATATTTGATTTATTTTGTTTCTAGCAAACCATATCTCACAATCTTAAAATTGCAGTATTATTTGTTTGCTGTTTCTGCGGTGACTGGGAAATTGGGATTGCATATGAGTTTGCATGTAGCATATCAAGTTACATCAATTTTTGACACAATTTCCTGCCACCACTTCCAGGAAAGAAAAATTGGTTGCAAACTTTTGCAATTACTGTAGAGAGTAGTTTTTCAAATACTGTATTTCCTCTTATAAATGCCACCCTGTAAAAAACATCGCACTTCTGGTCAGACATTTGTAAAGAACAATACCCTCTAAGGAATGCCACCCTCTAAAGAACACCACCCTCTAAGAAGCACTGCATGTCAAGAATGAACAAGAAATAACAATGTTTAAATTAGTGATGATTGTTGTCTATTCCATTTTCAAATTCTTCCATAACTAAAGATAAGCATCAAAGCTGCCTACAAAGGAAAAAATCAGAAACCTCAATCCAGTAAAAGCTTATACATTGGAACCTATTAAGCATGGAATAGGTCAGGTCTCTAAATTTTTAGATGCCTCATCATAGTAACTAAGCACTATATTTCAACTATAAATACCATCATGGGGATGTTATGCCCCCTCATAGAAGGTAGAAAAAATGTACATTGCTCACATTTTTGACTTCCTTGTGGGTTGACAGTTGAGAAAAATAAATATAGCCATAAAACTGACACAAAACAAATCTAATTGCAAATGCAATAGTACTACTTCCCAAGGATGCAATATTTAACAAGACAAACACAAAAAAGAATTTAAAAACTAAAACAAATATGACGCTTGAGAAAAATTGACATGCGCAGGGATGATAATCTGATCTTTATAAGGTGCCTTCAGCATTGACGCACTTGTCAACTCTTTCACGGTACGTGTTTTAAATATAGCTAAGGATGGAACAAAGAAGTGGCAAATCTGTTGTTTTAGAAGTGATTCATCTTTTTCAGCTTGGCATGCATTGACATTCTTTGATATTTTTCATATGATGAACACATTTTTTGGACACCAAAGTGTTTTTAAGCAGTCTCTATACATTTCCTTAAGAAAAGAAAATATTATGCAAAGGTTCAATTTTCAAGTTGCAATGAACACCGCCCTCTAATTAACGCCTCATCAATAAAGTTGTTCTTTGAAAGAATGCCGCGGCATTCTTACAGTGCATATGCATCGAAAATTTCGAACATACTGTTTTAGCTCACATCGAAACTTCAGTCTTTCCAATGCATGAATACCATATTTTTTTGTTCTTACTGGCGAGAAAGGTGTAGAAATTAGCGCTTGTTTTGAGGCACTAGGTGCGAACTTTGATAGCCACTGTGTGATGTCATAACGAGGATCAAACCGAGTGCATTCTTTAGGCCTATATCAGTTGACAAACAAAGCATAAGAAAACTTCTCGTCTTGGCATGCTACGGCTCATTAAAAGGCAAACAGTGACAGTGAATCGTTATTTTATGATGAAGCTACTGATTATCAGTTAGAAGATGATGGCAATGATAACCATGTGCTTGCACAGCCAGGCCTACTACTACTTGTACAATGGGTAGGGTAATAGGTACATGCCACAGAGAGCCACTAGCTGACAATTCGGATGCCCAAGATAAAGAAAATGTCGAGGCCAATGACCCCAATGGACTGCTACCACAAACTCTTGAGGCTTAATTTGAGAGGCAAATCCAAGTTCAGGAATAGTGAGTACCAGTATCTATTATGTACTGCAGCTCATAGCTTGTCAAATTTTGTAAACAGTCACTTAGGACCTATAAGCAAAGTGTTAAAGCTGTACAACGTGTAGGGTAATGGCTTTTGCATTAGATGAAGTAGAGTTTGCATTGATTAGAGTCTTCTAATTTACTCTTTGATCTTCTAAGCCAACTGATCTTTTTCTGATAGAATACAATTTCTTTTCCAAAACTGGACATCCGGTACAAACTGTATTAGGGCTTGCGAACATTTCTTCCTCCTCCATTGTGTTATCCATTTTTGAACACATATCACGGATAGTCTAAGAAAGGAATTGAAATACATTGCTATGGCATTACAATTTTCCTTTACTAGTAGGCCATTTCTAATCTACCAACTCAACATACCTTCCTGCCCTGTTTTCCTCAACGTTGTTATTTGTTACTACTTGACCAGAGTCTAAAAAACAAACACAGATAAGTCTCACCTGTCTTTTAGCTCTATCTGTCAGTGACTGATCAATGGTATCTGCTGTGTCTGCCAATGATAAATCAATCAACAGCATCTGGCTTTAGATTCCTTTTCATTCCAAGTGTGGTAGGGATTTCCTGATTCTTAGTAAAGCGGCTCTCATCGAAATGGTCAGAGCAAAGAAAAGACGAGTTGGTGCTGCTCCAGGCATTTCCCTTCTGTATGCTGACCATTTGTGCAGCTTATTCCATTCGGGAGACCAGCCACGCAGTACCGTCCTCCACGACATTTGCAGGACTTGCTAGTGGAATCCATGCTAACAAGCGATCAACATGTTTTGCGTACTCGTTATGACATCATGCGCAGTAGCTAGAATTCGCACTTGAAACGCCAAAACAGCGAAGTTTGAGGGCCCATAACTTCTTTTCCATATGAGTTATGAAACTTTAGTTTGTAGCATGATGATCACAGCATAAAGTTGCATTAGAAAATGCAACAAGCTAAATTTCGAAATTTTCGATGCATAAGCACTTCAAGGGGAAATACCGTAACTCCCAAACATGTAGCTGATTTTACGGAAGTAGAGTGTGAAATTGCATTTAATGCAATCTGACATGGATAGCTTAAAAATTACTAAGAATGCTAAGAATGGTATTCATGCCCAATTCCAAGCGAGTACATAACCAAATATAAGCTGCTTTACCTGGGCATACATTATCCACAAAAGGAAAACAAGAAGTGCATCGAATATTGACAGCAGGCAGAACGTTCTCCGAACCGGTGTCAGGCCTAGTTTCAAATTACTTTCAGCATTTCTTCTCTCTATTTGACCCTGAGTATTCTCTAGCGAATGTGCAAGACTAACTCCAAATGCTAGCTCTGCAGTTGGTGAACCTTGCAGGGTTTGGCCATTCGACACTTGCGATTTTATCAAAGGCTCTCTTTGTTGGTGATCTACCATAATGCCGAGAGGTGCACATCTGTTACAAACTGTTAACGTGGTCTCTCACGATTTTTTTATATCCATTTCCTTAATTACTAAATGAAAATTGCTTTTGCAACTTTAATGCAAACTGCAAAGTATTAATTTTCTGTCACCGTGGTCTTGTGATCAAAGAACCATCATTTTGCCTCGTTTGCAAACAGAGACCACTAAATTTATTGCTAGCGGGAAACTCTAAATGGAATAAAGTGTTACCTTGTTGTCACAATGGTTAAATTGTTGGAGTGCCTAAATACACTGTTTGGAACGGTAAGCCTCTATGAAGTGCTGGGACTTGAGAAAAATGCTTCTGCACATGAGATAAGGAAAGCGTATTATAAAGTATCGCTTCAAGTGCACCCAGATAGGGTGTCTGAGGAAGAAGACAAAGTTATTGCAACAAAAAAGTTCCAGGCAATAAGTCAAGTGTATTGTATTTTGTCAAACGAAGAGAAACGAGCTTTGTATGATGAAAGTGGGGAAGTAGATGACGAATCAGGAATATTAGAAGAAAACAGAGATTGGGATTCATATTGGCGTATGTTGTTCAAGAAAGTAACAATTGCTGACATTGAGAAATTCAAAGGTGAATACCGCTTCTCGGATGCTGAAAAGAATGATGTAATTACTGCATATGTTCAATGCGAAGGAAATATGGATCTGATGCTTGAAATGATTCCATGCTCAATAGTAGAAGATGACATCAGATTTAAGCAGATTGTTGATGAGAAGATCAAGAATGGCGAGGTTGTGCAGTATGAAGCGTTTGAAAAAGAAAATTCGAAATCAAGAAACAAAAGAAGGAAATTGGTTAGTAACTTAGCTTTCCAGCAGATAAATTTTCTGCTGCTAGCATTAGCAGTAGATATGGAAAAGTGCAATGGCCAACAAGTGCACGTCAATTTGAAGTGCATCACAATCAATTCAAGTTTGTCACACCAAATTCAAATTTGTCACACCAAGCTCAAATTTGTCACACCAGATTCAAATCTTTTGCACCAAATTCAAATTTTTCATGCCAAATTCAAAGGTAAAAATGTGGAATAATGTTATTTTCTCTGGGAAACATTGACCAAACTACTAGAATCAGTTCAAACAGGGCAAAAATAGCAGTAGAGTGTATTCTTGCAGGGCCAGACTGCAAACTTTGCTGCACACCCACAATATCTTGCCTGCAAACTGGCTTGCCCACTTTCCAATATTGGACACACACAGTCATTAAAGTGGTTTTATTGCCATGCATTTGAAGAACTGAATAGTCAAACACATTAGATCATTTGCAAAAATTTCAACATCTAATCTGTGCAAAAAATTCTTGGAAGTTACCTTAGGTGCACACCATGAATTCTTAAGAGTTGAAATTGACTGGGGACTCAACAAAGTTTCCCATCTGGTTGCTGGGCAACTAAATGGGCTTTGGACTAGCAACTGAATTTTTTCCTTAGTAGAGTAACAGCCTTGTACTATTTCACCCTTTGATTTACATCCAACAAAGTAACATTCTGCTTTATGAGATAACAGAATGATTTGCTTTGTTGGTTTAAGCTGATTGGAAACTATTTCCTTCCATCAAGATTACAATTTGCATTCATGTGGATATGGACTAAGAACAGTAATTGAGCATCTGAAGTCCAATGTTGAGTAGATATGAGCCTTCAGGGCACTATTTACACAACACAATATGTCAAAGCTTGAGGTTCTATTTTGTGTTTGCATCCATACTTTCAACAAACATATACTAAGCATATGGACATGATCCTGGAGGCTTAGGCCCCTGCTCCTTTCTTCAGAAAGATAAGAGTTACTTTTTCTCTTCGAAAAATGTTGATGCTGTTTACTGTGTCCATTTTTTCAGATCATTGCCTACTTCTCTATACAAAAATCAGTGGTAGCAGCAATTTCAATCCTATTTTGCAGAAAGATTCTTATGTTCTAGAGGACTTGGCCTCCAAACTTTAGTAGTTTCAAAATTTAGAGCTTTTTAATTGTCTTCCAATTCAGTGTTTGCATGAACAAGGGGAGGGGGTGTTATGCTAAAGGCAGACATGCATGGACAAAATGTTGGAGGATTGAAAATTGGCCTAAATGTGTGGAAATCCTCTATGGAGCACCCCATAAGTAAAGCTAGTATGCCTACCCTATCAAGAAGTTGGTATTTTTTTGTTTCTGTTACCTTGGCACCCATTCAAAACTAATGAATCTCTGTCAAGAATTTTGCATGGAACAAATATGGTATCAATCAAAAGGGGAATAGAAAGTTTCCCAAGACAACAGTTTATCCAACAAGTATTACTGCAATGGCTTTCTATCAAATCTGTTATCATGTAATAGATCCCATTTTCACCAGTGAAAACATCTAGCACCTCTCCAACCATACATAGAACCTAAATCCCTAATCCATCATCACCCTTTGTATCAGCTATTTCCAAAGTTTACTTGAACTGATTAATTTCATCCTGCTTATGGCCATGGCCATGATGAGGGGTATTCTTTGGGGGATGTAAATTGAAAGTTGCTGAAGTCACTAAGCAGTGTTCACTTGTGATTATTCATTTAAGCATAAAAACATACAAACAAAAAGGAAATGCTATAGCTTGCAAACAAGAATGATTGCTTCAGAAGGAGGAAATAGATTAGAATTAAATTTTGTAGTTTTCAAAACCTGAAGCCCTCCACTAAACATCTTAATTACTGCATTTTTCTGCTGTTTAGCTCTGCACAAAGTCATTATATCAATGCACAAAATTACTATCACTGCACATTGCATGGTAGCAGCTACAAGCAATTTGCCAACAAGTTGCAAAACTTCCAAGAAAGTGGTTGATATACCAACAAGAGGCAGAGGAAACCAAAACAACATTTTACAGGGGATGGTGCCCCATGACCCCCTTGGTGATGTCCCTGTTTATAGATTACCAATTTGTTGAAGATTTAAATTTGGTGGGATGACTATGAATTTGTTGTCATGATTATAACTTTGGTGTGATGAATTTGAATTGGATGAGATGAGTTTGAATTCCATGTGATGAATGTAGGTTTGATGTGATGAATTTGAATTTGATGTGCACTTGTCAGCCAATGTAGAAAAGCTTTATTATTATGTAATGATATATTTTTTCCATGTAATAATAATACTAATACAACAAGGTAACATCTATAGTGGTTACCCTGTAAGTATCCTAAAGAGAAAAATTCTCTACAACAGGGCCCGCTATCAAAAAAAGTTAAAAGCTAAGCTAAAGTTACCATTGGCAGCTGTAATAGACTTAGCAATGAGTTGCACATCAGAGTTGTGTTGCCATGTAAAGCAGCCTTGATCAAGGTAGCTTTTACGACCTGCTAAAGCATGAAGAAGTGTCTCATGATGTAAGCAGAAGAAGCAGTATGATGATGAGCTTATGCCCCGCTTAGCTTGATTGCATTGGCATTTTGCTTTGCACTGGGTGAGGTTATTTAAAATCTTATAAAACAAGGCAGATATCTACTCCACCTTCAAGAATTGAGTGACCCCCATCCAATGTCTAAATACAATTTATCACGCGGTGTTCACCTCTTATTTTACGGTATGTGTTTTCAAAATGTTTTAGGAGAGGCCTATACTTAATGTTTTTTAGTTCAGCATTGCATTCGAGGTTATTTTCAAAGTGGGCTGTTAATTCTATATTATAGAGGTATTTATCTTCTATACTTAGAAGCATGTCAGGACGAAGATTTGCACCAGTTAGAATAGATGGCGAGAGGTAGCCTGGTAGATCTGTATATAGTTTAGATGGTTGTAATTACGACAATGTTTGGGCCAGGAATTTTTTAGGACGGTATTGTGCCTCCATGTATAACGACCTTGTTGTAAACACGATTTGCATTCAGCAACAACATGGAGGAGTGACTCCGACTGAAGGCAGAAAGAGCAGCCAGGTGTGGTGGCAAGTTTCCACATGTAGAGGTTTTTCTTACTAGCAAGAGTATTCTTTAAATATCTAATGGTGAAATTAATGATGTTAGTAGGGAGGCTGCTTTGAGCTTTAGACCACGAGGAATTGATTCTCTTCAGGGATTTCTCAAGAAAGAATGATATGATGAAGCCTTGAGATGGCATCCTTATATTTGATTACAAGCTCTTTGTCTGTGTAGTTGCCAACAGTCCCGGAAGTAGCCTTTAAATCTTGAAATAACTATAAGTAGAATCGTGCATAAATTCGAGAAAAGCATCTAGATCAAGTGAGTAAGAATTGAAATCCCAATCTGCAAAAATCGACTTGAAGTAGTTATTTGCTAGATTCCATTCTTCATCCCTTTTAGGCAGCAAAGTCCCAAGTTTTATGTTTTGGTTTTTTTTGAAACCTGTGATATTGATGTAATATTTATGAATACAAATACAAATCTCGCTATGATTAGGTAACTTGCATTTGACAGATTTGGTATGGAAAGAAAAAAAAATTGCGCCATTGGAATGAAAATGCGTTGTAGGGAATATAAATCTTAGTTTCCTGTAAGCAGTTAGTATATTAATAGGTCAGGGTTAGTCCAGGGCTTGTTACGCATACAGAAAATATAATGGGTTGATCCGATAATGATTGTAGATAGCTTTCGTACTATAAAATCTTTGTGTTGCTTATCAATCTCTAGTTCCTTGCACATATCAATAAAAGGCTAGCATGATTTGCTCCAAATTCCTAGAACGCTTAAGGATAGGTTGATAAATTTGATGTTGTTAAAATTCGATGAAAGGTCTTGAGTAAGCTGATGATATTTTTCATATTTCCTCTCAGAATTGCTATTTAAGTTGGTAACTCAACTCACTCATATATAGTGTGGTCTTACCAACAGAAAGAAGCATATCGGGACGAAGTTGATCTCCTTTTATAATGCAAGGAGAGGGAAATCGAGTTCCACACATATAAGGAGGAATTTCTGACACATTGTAATGTAGAAGCGACGAAGTGTAATGCTGAATTATGCCTCCATGTGCTCCGGCCCTCTTCAAGATATGACTTGCAGCCAGAGACAACATGAAGAAGAGACTCGGTAAAGAGGCAAAATGAGCAATCAGAAGATTGAGAGAGCTTCCATTTGTAAAGGTTCACTCGATTGGCAAGTGTATTATTAAGATATTTTATAGAAAAATTAAAATTATTCGTAGGCAGCTTGCTCTGTGCAGAAGAGCACCAAGAGTTTCTCGATTTCATGGAGTGTTCCAAAAGAAAAGGGGTAATGAAGCCTTGAGGTGTGAGCTGCGATTGTAGCTTATCGGTATGCTGCTGAAACACTGTTTTTAGTACCTGCTTAGTATTTTTGTATGAGTCATATTGAACATTCATACTACAACTTGTGCTTTTCCACAAATACTTGATGTTATCGCTCTTGGAGGATGTTAGGGAATTACGTAAAACAGTCTGGCACTGGATGCATTTTACAGATGGAAGTTGAAGACTTAGACCAAACTTGTTGGGGGGAAGGATGATACTAGTTAAAGTAGCGCTAACAGGAAGATCCAACCATTGGTGTATGAACCGTAGAGTAATGGAATCCAGGTTTTTAGTTACCCATGTCTTAGCTAGATTGGCAACAGTAAGGTACCAGGAGAGTTTTGAGAGCAAATACCGTTGGTACAAGAGTAATTTATTTTTCGGTAGAATTGAAAGGCTTTCAATATTAGTCAGCATATCAACAAGGAAGGATTGCAATGTTTCTTTATGAACTTTGTTGTCCATATCAAAGTTGAAATATCTACCCAAATACTTATATGATTTTCCTGATTTGACAAAGGGGTACTCTCTTATTGTTGACCAATAATTTTGGCTCATACTGAAGAGACCGAGATGGAAACTTTTTAATACCAACTGTTAGGCATTTGTCGACTCTGATGACCATATTAGACCACTGACGCCATTTAATACATTTTTGCTACGCAGGACCAATCCTTGTTTACGAGAAACTACCAGGCGAACATGATAAAGAATGGTATAGATGCAAAATGTAGGTTTTGTGATAATTTCACTGAGACAGTTGACCACCTCATAGCTGGCTATCCAGTACTTGCACCAAATGAATACAAATACCGTCATGATAGAGTGGGTCAGTATTTACACTGGAAAATATGTAAACACTGTCAGTTGTCTGCACCCAATAACTGGTTTGAGCACCACCCGCAAGCAGTAGTTGAAGGAGATAATGTCACTATCTTCTGGGATTTTCCTATACGCACTGACCGTACTACCCAGGTGAACAGATCAGACATTATAGTAAAAGATAGCATAGAGAAGACTTGTCTCTTAATTGATATAATTGTCCCAACAGATCAAAACATCGCTGCCAAGGAATTTGATAAGCTGAGCAAGTGGAACTTAAATTACTGTACCTGTAATTATAGGAGCACTGGGTATCAGAAAAGGCTGTCAAAATCACCTTGACAAGATCCCAGGACAACCACAGCTTCAGGAAATCCAAAAAATAGTATTGACAAGTACAGCTCATGTTCTTCGAAGAACACTGTCCGTATGAGTACTAATCCTTGAGTGACGTTTTTGCTTCTCAGACCTTTGCTCACTTTAGGTCACTGGGGGTGACCCGGTTATCAATTTTAATACAAAGCAATTTAGAGACATAAGTAAATTTTTTTTTTAAACTTCATCATATATATCATATTAAAATCTACAAATACAAATCTCACTAAATAGGTAATCTGTATTTGGCTGGCTTACAATGATACACTAAATTAAAAAAACAAAAATGCATATGAAATAGATCATAATAATAGAAAGATACACACTAAAGTATTTCAGTACAGAAGCAGTAGTACTATCAACTTATCAACTAACGTGTTCAGTAGCTGAGAAGCTCTGGGTTGCAACATGGTTTGTTCCTCATGCAAAATATGTAAAAGGTCGTGCGAATAGCAATAGTAGATAGCTTGGAAATAATGAAATTGAGATGTTGATTATCAAAGCCTAGTTTAGTACACATTGTGAGGAAGGATTCTGACGACTGACCAAATATGCCAAGACAGCTCATGGAAAGATTGATGAATTCTATTGAGCGATAGTCATTGCTGAGATCAGTTACGAGGGAACGATATTTGAGTTCTTTGCGACGAGCATTGTTTGCTAGATTTGTCTCAAAGCCTACGGTTAATTCAATGATGTACAATTTATCAGCGGTGGAAAGAATCATGTCAGGCCGCAGGCTATCACCCGTAATAATACAAGGAGACAGGTAACCAGGAAGATCAATGTACAATTTTGATGAATTTACAGATTGGAGAGTTTGAGCTATGAAACGTAAAGCGGAATTATGTCTCCAAGTAAAACGGCCCTGGTCAAGATATGTTTTGCAACCAGCTACAATGTGGAGTAGTGACTCAGGCTGAAGATAAAAGGAGTAGTCAGAAGTGTTTGAGAGGCCCCATAGATAAAGGTTCTTTCTAGTGGTGAGTGTATTGTTAAGGTATTTGATTTTGAAATTGAAGATATTGGCAGGTAACTTACTTTGAGCCCGAGACCAGAGTGCATTGAGACTTTTTAAAGAATGAGCAAGAAGTAATGAAATAATGAACCCTTGTAATGGTAACCCGGTTTGGAGTCTGTCTGTATGTTCAGTACGAATCGATTTCAGAACTTGCTTTGTATTTTTATATATGTCGTATTGGATTTTGGATCCGCAGTTGGTATCTCTCCATACTCTTACTATGGCTTCATCCTTCGAAGATTTCAATGAAGAACGGAGGGCTGTTTGGCACTGCTGAAATTTAACAGAGGGCAGCTGAAATGTTAGACCAAACTTGTTGGAAGAGAGAACGATTGAGCTTAAAGTGGCAGAAATGGGAAGCTCAAGCCACTGATGGATATATCTAGAGACAATGTTATCCAAGTTCTCTGAAATCCATGTCTTACCCAGATCTGTAACTGTAAAATGCCAAGAGATTTTGGAAAGGACGTAGCGATGGTACAGAAGTAGCTTATTTTTTGGATGAATATACAAAGAGTTCACTGTTTTTAACATAATTTGAAGGGAGGACTTAAGAATTTCCTTATGATCCTTGTTATCCATATCAAAGTTGAAGAAGCGTCCAAGGTACTTGAAGGACTCACCATTTTTAACAGGCGCCACCATTTTAGAGTTGATGAAAAGCTTTGGCTGGAATTGAAATGAGGAAGTAGAAAACTTTTTAATTCCGAAAGTGATGCATTTGTCCACGCGAATTAACATACAGGCCCATTGATACCAGCGTGAGAAACAGTTTAGCAACAATTGATTTTCGCGCTCATTGGTAGTAATGACAGCAGCATCGTTAGCAAATTGAAACCAGTGAACCGGATGGAACAAGCGATCGGTAATTGATTGTATTTTTCTTTTGGAAAGAGAAAGAAAAGGTGAACTTGGTAAAAGGAGGAACAGAAAGCTGAAATACCTGGAAGAAAAATATAGAGCTAAGAGCAAAGGTATCAAAACTTTAATTGAGGAGTTAAAGCAGAGGATGATAGCAAAGAGTGCAAAGATTAAAAGGTATGAACAAAGAATCACTCAATTCAGGCAAAATCGAATGTTTTACATAGATCAGAAGAAAATATACACAGAACTAAATAATGGTGGAAAAAGTCAAGTGATGTACCTGATGCTGAGAATAGTAGAAGGTTTTGGAGTGATATCTGGAGCACCAACAAGCAACATAATAGAGAGGCTAAATGGTTAAAGGAGTTGCAGAATGAGAATAAGATAGAAAATCAACAAGAAGTAGTGGAAATTAGTCTTGAGAAGGTGACCAACCAATGTAAAAAGATCCCGAATTGGAAAGCTCTAGGAAAGGATAGTGTCCAAGGGTATTGGATTAAGTGCTTGAGTAGCCTTCATAAGAGAATTGCATACCAGTTGAATAAGATATTGAAGGGTGCGGATACTTTACCAACATGGATGACATTTGGTCGTACAGTGCTGTGCCAAAAGGATCCTGCAAAAGGTAGTGAGGTGGGAAACTATCGGCCTATTACATGCCTCCCTATAATGTGGAAGCTGTTTACAGGAATGATTGCAGAAGAGATGTACACCTATTTAGAAAGAGGCAGTCTCCTACCTGAAGAGCAAAAAGGATGTAGGCGTAGGTGACGTGGCACAAAGGATCAATTGCTAGTAGACAAGACTATATGGAGAGACTGTAAGAAAAGACGCACCAACTTGGCAATGGCATGGATAGATTACAGGAAGGCTTATGACTTTATGCCGCATAGCTGGATTATTGAGTGTATGCAAATGGCTGGAATTGCAGATAATGTGATAAACTTCATCCAGAAGAGCATGGATCATTGGAAGCTTTCTTTAACAGCTAGTGGAGATGATCTTGGTGATGTTGAGGTTAAGAGGGGGATATTTCAGGGTGACAGTCTATCACCTTTACTATTTGTGTTGAGCATGTTTCCACTGTCATTAATTATTAGAAAAGTGAACGCCAGCTATGATTGGGGTGGGAAAGAGTATAAGTTAAATCATTTGCTATTTATGGATGATTTGAAGTTATTTGGTAAGAGTGAGCACCAGATAGATTCACTTGTGAGTACATGTCACACTTTCAGTACAGACATTGGGATGGAATTTGGTCTTAAAAAGTGTGGTATTCTTAACCTGAAGAGAGGCAAAGTCGCTAGATGTGAAGGGATGAAACTTCCTGATGGTGAGGTATTGAAGGAAGTGGAACAGGAAGGATACAGATATCTGGGAATAATTGAGCTGGATAAGATCAAAGAAAGTGAGATGAAAGAGAGACTTATAAAGGAATACAAAAGAAGGCTCAGGTTGATTCTTAGATCAAAATTAAATGGTAGGAACAAGATTACAGCTATGAACACCTGGGGAGTGGCAATCTTTAGATATGGTGCTGGAATTTTGAGTTGGAGAGTGCATGAACTTAACAGTTTAGATAGGAAAACAAGGAAAATTATGACAATGCATGGTGCTTTTCATCCTAAGAGTGATGTGGATAGATTGTACTTGACAAGGCGTGAAGGAGGTAGAGGCTTGATTAGCATACCACACTGCGTGAGAGGTGAAGAAAACAGCTTGGGCTTGTATATAAAGAATTCTGCAGAGAAACTTATTGAGGGAGTTCGTATGGCTGGAACAATTGAGACAGAGGGGACCATCAGTAAGAGTGACTTTAAACAACAGAAGCTGCATGAAAGTAAGCAAAAGTGGTTGGGGGAAAAGATGTATGGACAGTTTATAAGAGAAATGCCAGAGAAGGTAGACAGAGAAAAGACTTGGAACTGGTTTGGCAAAGGAGATTTAAAGATTCAAACTGAGGCGTTGTTATGTGCTGCACAGGAACAGGCAATAAGAGCAAATTACATTAAGTACCATATTGATAAGAGTAGTGAAAATCCCATCTGTAGAATATGTGGAAAGAGAGGAGAAACTGTGCACCATATAGTTAGTGAATGTGAGAAATTAGCTCAGAAGGAGTATAAAAGACGCCATGATAATGTAGCAAGGAAAGTTCATTGGGAACTTTGCAAGAAAAATGCATTAGAACACAAAGACAGATGGTACGAACATGAGCCAGCGGGAGTAGTAGAGAATGAAAATGTAAAATTGCTGTGGGATATGACTGTGCAATGCGATAATATTATTGAGGCAAGGAGACCAGACATTGCTTTACTGGATAAAAAGGAAAAAAGCTGTATAATTGTAGATATTGCAGTGCCTGGGGATGGAAGAGTACATGAGAAGGAATTAGAAAAAATTGAGAAGTATCAGGAATTGCGAAGGGAAATAAGTAGACTGTGGCAATTGAAAGAGGTACAAGTTGTTCCTGTTGTGATAGGTGCCCTTGGAAGTGTGACTAAAGATTTTGACAAATGAATGGAAAAGCTTGGAATACGAGGAGATGTTGGAGTAGTACAAAAGACTGCCTTGTTAGGAACGGCAAGGATTCTCAGGAAGGTGCTAGAGATGTAGGAGATATGTGTCCAGTTAGTCGTTGGTCAATTGTTATGACCCGCTTAACTGGTGAAGAGACAGCAATAATAACTGCTAGAGCATATGCTGAAACAAGAATAATAAGGTGGTACAAAAGACAGCACTCCTTGGAACAGCAAGTATTTTAAGAGAGACCTTATCTATGTTGGACTTTAGTTAAAAGAATAAGGGGGTCCTTTATTGGCTTGTTGCTGATTGTACCTTCTCTATTCGCCCAGACTAATCAACACCTTTACGTCTGAGAGTACATGCATTAGACATTGAACTTCATGATAGAAATATAATTGAATATACAATGATACACCTACTATATAAAGGTAGTGTATAATTGGCAAGTCTGTATTATATTTAAGAAAAAATATCACATTAACATATATGCTACTCAAATCCCAAATCAAAATACACCAATCCCAAAAAAAACAGAAAACTAGTAAAAGTAATAGTTAGCCCAATGTCAAGAGGATCACATTTTAAAAGTTAAGTAAATCGGGGTCTGTCCAACATTTGTTTCGCCTAAAAAAATATAGTAAGTGCATCGCACGGCAACATTCATTTGATTACAGCAAGGCATTTTTCTTAGTTTTCTCATCAAATTGTAAGTCTGTAAGCATTGATAGAAAGGATTCAGAAGACGTTCCATACATTCCTAGAGCACTCATTGAAAGATTTACGAGGTGAACAGACGAATACGATCTCTGGAGGTTAGCAATAAGAGGGTGGTATTTTGTAGCCTTACGATCACTATTTATCTTTACATTTGATTCAAAGCCAACAGTGAGTTCCAGTACGTAGACAGAAGTATTGTTAAGCACCAAGACGAGGTCTGGATGTAGAGGGTCACCCGTTATCAAAGACGGAGATGGAAAAATAGGGAGGTCTGCAAATAATGAGCTGTTTGCTACAGATGAGAGGGTTTCGGCAATATGTAGCAAAGCAGAAGTATGACGCCAGGTATATTTACCATCTTAAAGATAGAAGTTGCAACTAGAGACAACGTGTTGGAGAGTCTCAGACTGGAAGCAGAAAGATCAAGCAGATGTAGTGGAGAGATACCATTTGCACCTATTTTTCTTAGTTGCGAGAGTATTGTTCATATGCTTTATGATGAAGTTGAAGATGTTATTAGGCATATTGCAATGATCCTTAGTACAATGACCACGTCTTTGTTTGTTGCCATAAAGGAGTAAAGATGAGATGATGAAGCCTTGCGACTTCAGTTCATGACGATTACGTTCTTTTTTATCATTTTCAACAGCAGTTAGGACTTTTTTAGTATTGCGATACTGATCACATTGTATATTGCAACCAGAGCTGGTACGAGACCAAAGAGAATGTATATCACTGTTAGGAGATGATTTTAGGGCTGTTTGCTAAAAACTACCTGGCATTGAGCAAATTTAGTAGAGAGAAGAACAAGGCTGATACCATACTTTGATTTCGATAAAATAAGCGTGCTATGGATGGCACTGATTGGTAGCTCAAGCCATTGACGAATATATTTGGAAACCAGGTTATCTATGTTTTCAGCTATCCATTTCCTACCAAGATCCGAAATTGTGACGTGCTCTCATTTTCTAGGCCATTTATTACTGCAGCCTCATCAACATATTGAAACCAATGGATAGAGAGAAGGGAACTAGTACTAAATCCAAATTGTTTCAACTGTTGGTTAGAGATATAGCGGATATAGAGATATAGAGATATAGAGATATAGCGGATGAATTTGTTGAAGCACAAATTGAAAGTTAATGGGCTTGAGCAATCTCCCTGGAGAACACCACGACCACTCTAATAAATGGCGTCTGAAAATTTTAGTAAGGATTTCGAATTAACATTTTTATGTGATCTGGAATGTGATGATACCTTGAAGTGCCAGTCCACGTTATTCTTTTATTCCATGAATCGCTAGACAGGAATGTGCTGACACATAAAAAGCAAAAATTATTTGAATCAGGGGTGCGGTTGCTGAGTTGCGAGGTGTTAAAGTTGCAAAATTAGGCAATTTACGCCATCTTTCATGGAAGAGTGCCGCGGAGTTGGGAGACTCGGTCGAACCGAGATTTGACATCATAGTGGGAACCCACATATTGGACTGGCCAGATTCCCATGCAAAGCCCTGTATAGGTTGCTTAAGAAAAGTGCTTGCAAATGCTAGCAAAGTGTATTCTATATACGAATGGAGGCATCCATGATACGTACCTATGTATTGCGTTACATATGGTGTCATGTTCCAATGAAAAACCTCTTAGAAGCAGAACTAGACGGGCAAGATTGGTGGACTGTGTTACTTCAATGCGAACAAATCAGTGGGTGATAGACTGACATGAAATCAGTCATCTCGCAGTGTATCGTGTCATATTCTGCTTCAATTAGTGATAAATCGAGAAATCTCTCATTTGTAACCTATTGTTTAAAACATAATGCAATATTGATAGGCATGGGTCGTTTCCTTAGACCCCTGGAAGAACTTCATTGAGCGGAACCAGAGCGAATTGAAAACGAGTGCTTCAATAGAATAAAATGAGAAAGTGTTTCTTTACAGACTAAGCTAAGTAAGTTGGTAGGGGTTTTGGGCTGCTTGTAATCACTAAGGCACTGACAATCTGACTTTTTAAGGGCTGCCGGCAGGGATGTTGGAGGCATTCAAAACATGGGGGCACATGCATTCAGGGGAACCCTCACAAGCAATAAAGCAAGCAACTATGTAAGCTGAAAGGGTGTGCTTTGTGTACAAATTTGTGAAGAAGTAGGAGTACATGCCCCCTGGTTCCTATGTCCAAAGTTGCAAGTAAAGAGTGCATGGAAGTATAGGTAAAGGTGTAGCATGTACTGGACCAGGTTCCTCTTGGGACCCAACATAAACCCCTTCTCTTGCATTATACGCTGTGCAATCATTTATTGCAATTTAGCTTGAGTTTGTTTGTTGCACAGACAAGGGCCAATTGGTAATATTTTTGAAATTCACACCCTACCTCCTTGTGAGCACCCCTGGCTTTTGTCTAGAAATGCAAAAGGGGTGCCTAGGTTGGGAAGGAAAGATCTTTATTTCAAACAAGTTTCCTGCAGTTGTTGGTGAGTATAGCAAACATTTTTACTGCCAGACAAACAAAAGCATTTTTATTTGTATAGAGTAATCATGCTAAATTATCTATCAGTATGACATGTGGCAAACAAGTAATCCCTTTATTCACTGACCATAAACTATGCCCTATAAATGAAACAAACCACAATCATTGCGGCTTAAGCATAAGTGCCTAGACCATGTTTTTTATGATAATGTAGTAGCAATAAACATAACCTATTGAACCTAGAACAGTTTACAATAAGAGGAACAAGATTAGCACTACTCAAATGATGTACAATTGAGTCTGATGTGAACTTTTTTGAATATAACAATGAAGCTGTTCAAAAAATATTCCTATTTCAAGTACTAATGAGAATACTTGCTTAAAGGAACAATTTCTCAAGAAGTATTATCATTGACCACTCATTAGAGCAAGGACTTTTTCGCCTTGCCCATCCTTCCTTTTGACATGAAACTATAATGATGTTCTTCAACCATTGTCCATAAAGCATGTTTTTTTATTCAATCAATAAACGAGTCGTACAAACTCATATTCTTGTGAGATGTTAAATAGACTTTACTGAAAGTTTAAGAATGAAACAGAGAAATTACCTGATGAAATTAACTCAAGTTATTTATTGGCTTATAATTCCATGATAAATCACTTTCCTACCAATACAATATGATTTTGATACCCTAGATTGTTTTGCAATGTTTTGAGTATGGCTAAATTCTGTTATAGTATAGAGAGCATCTAAATAATGTAATCAGTTTTGTTTCTAAAGGGAAAACATATTGCATGCACGCTAACGGTTGCCTCTAAGTGTTGATAAAGTCAATATGTGACTGATAAAGAAGGGCATTGCAAATTAAGGCAATGCCTACATGGCTTCCTGTGTAGTTTGGGAATTTCCTTTGCTACCTTCCAGCCATGAAAGGTTATTGTATTTGTTGTAAATGCAAATCTATGCCTATATTATATAAATATTTTTGGGTAATGAGCCCTAGAAATATATGACATTGTGCTTCAGCTGACGAAGGCTCGTAATTGGGCATCATACTTCATTCAAATGTCATTCAAAGCGTTATTGCTACAATAAATATGTTTTTTGTCATTGTGAATTTTTAGGACAATAGACCAGCATCTAAACAATAATGACTTGACAATTCTGTGTGAATTAGCCTTCAAAAACAGTTGGAGCTATGCCACTTCAGCATTTGAAGACTTCAATTGTGCAACGTCTGTTACGATTGTGATTGATAGATGGTAGTTGGGTGTAGTTCTTTCGTTTTCCTTAATGTAAGCTATTGACAACGGAATCAACATAGCTCTATAAATAATTACCATAACTCTATCTAGCTCAGCCAATGTCACCACTCAACTCTACTTTACTCAACTCTACTCCAATACTACTCAATAGGTTGCAATGCATGCATACCAAGTAGGAAGAGCACGCTGAGAAGACGCAACTAAAGTTCCCGAAACAAAAGCCCAGTACCCCCTTTTAGTCCTCCGCTGCGGCCCTTCACAACAATAAATCAATACTAGACAATCTTAGCACTTCTTTCTGGTTTTCTGGCCTTCTGAAAATTTTCCTCGTCGTGGCTCTCCTACCAAAATTTTAAAGTATCAAAAGGAGAGCTAGGATTTTCACCTAGAGTTAGTATCTGGATTTTATCATCGTTACTTGTGTCGGACTTTGACGTTTGTAGAAGCAGCTGTTGCTGAGGTTTGTTCTACGCTGCTCAGCAACTCACCATGGCAATCCTATCACACCAGTATTTTGACTGTGAATATGTTTTCTATAGGCCAAAGCTGAAGAGGAAGAAGCAAAAAAATTGGCAAGTGAACAGGTACCAAGTAATGACAAGAGTGAATTGCAGGCAATGATATTGAAACGACAGAAAGATCGCCAGGGTGAAATGGATGCATTCTATGATCAGCTAGCAGCAAAGTATGGAAAGTCTAGCAAAACCAAGAAACAGGCAGAACGCAGAAAGCGAAAGTGAAACAGTAGACTTTCATTTACTATTTACAACTCCCTGTTGCAAGTTGGTAATTTACGTATCATGTAAAATATGATATGTCTGTTGTAGTTGAGGCAAAGAAACAAGATAGCGTCCTTTATGAATTATATTTAAGTAAACAAAACAACATATTATGCATAGCAACTAATCTCATATCCCTCGCTCCTACCCACACTTCTCCTCATAGCTAGCACCAATTCGTCGAGTGTCCCTAAATTAAAAGAACCACACGTCTTTACCACAGTTGCGAATGTCAAATGACGTACTAAACAATGGGGTATTTTATGACATTACAACAATGTCTTTGTTGTTACAAGTAGAACGTCTTAAGAAAGTAAAGGCCTGGTTTATACGTCGTGCCAATGCCGCGCCGCGCCAAACCTTTTTTAGTGTTGGCTCTACACAAGCACGGCACTTTGATTTATGCGTCGAGCCAGCCGAATTTAGCCAAACAGTTTATATGAGTCCCGTAATGAAAATGAGGCAATTAAATTGTGTCTTGAAATATGGAGGAGAAAAGGAATTTTTTTGCAATTTGTATACAGAATAAGAGGAGAAGAGAAAAATTGCATAGAATGATCTTGCTTCTGAAAGTTCGAAATGAACAGCGTTTGCTACAAATATGCTACAAATCACGAATACTATAGCGCTCAATTATTATCGCTACAGCGCATGCTCAACGAAATATGATACTCACGAAGCACGACGCAGGCTTGACGTATAAATCAATGCCGTGCTACTGTCGTGCCAGTGCCGTGCAGCACGGCAAATGCTGTCGTTCCGGAATTTTAGCTCGAGCTGAATTATTGGTTTGATTTAGACGCGCACCGCTGCTGTGCTAGAGGAAATTTCTTTGGCGCGGCGCGACATTGGCACGACGTATAAACCAAGCCATAGAATTTCATAACATACCTAGTGAATCTAATGTGTCTAACAAAATTTTTTGAAAATGATCCAATATTACTTATTACGTTTTGCATCTATTCATTGGGTGAGCTTTTTTTTGCTCATGCGTAACATAAAAAGTAGATACTGAATTTAAATGGGAAAATAATACCAGAGGATGAGCAAGTGAAACTTCTTGTCGTTGCTATCGATAGCTATCGTAATTTCAATTCATACGTCAAAAGAGATTTTTGCAGTAAAGTAAGTCAGAAGACCAGCGTTCTCTAGATTGCGAGATTACGTCAGCGAAAAGAGAGCCAAATTAATACTGAATACAGTCGTGATATTGAAATTCCAATATTGCCCTTTGATATGGTTGTGCTGTAGTAAAGCAGCAGATAATTTAATAGATAGAACGAGCAAAAGTGCAATGAGAATAATTTATGCGCTCCCCTACCAAAAGTTTGGAAACTATTGGGAGGCCAAGATGGTGGAGCTAATGCAAACAAAAATATATGTCAAAAGTACAACAACGAGTTTCTGCGTACTCTGCTTTCTAACCAATGTGAAATTTCACACAAATGCAGGAAAATTATTAATGTACCAAAATAGAAATTCACTATGTCATAGCTTGTACACTTTGTTAAAAATTTTTATATTTTGTTCAGCAACCAAGGTGACTCAGAACAGCTTCTGCATGCCATTGAATTGATTGATAAAATTTGTTAATTTGCCGTTTTGAAATATGTTGCCTTTCTTCAAGTACTCTTGCTATTTTTTCTTCCTTAATCCTTGGAGAGTTGAGCTGTGGTCTGTAATTGAAGAAAAGCCATATACTTTCAATGATTTTAATGTTGAAGATAAACTAGGCACTGAAACAAGTTTCAAACCACATAGGGCACGAAATGTCTCTGTTTCCAAGCTGCATAGCATGATTACCTGTCATAATGGAGAGTTACTAGAGCCTCAGAGCATCTCAAAATCGATTATATATGCTTTGGTTTAATTCATTTTGAAGAATTTTCAACATATAAAGGAAATTGACATTTCAGTGGCATAGGACAAGCCTGCTTATGTTGTTACTGCCAATGTACCCTCAAAAACACTACTGAAATAGAATCGACAATAGTTGATCAAAATTAGTTGTTTGGTATGTTTTACATACATTGTAAGCAATTTACTTCGTAAAAGCCAATTTTGCTTACAATTTCTCCGAGTTTATAGCCTATTTTATGGCACGCCATTTATGGCAAAAGTGGTTGAAAATCAGATGGTATAGGTTGAGAATATGAAAACCATCGATTGGGGGTTGACATTTTACCAGACGATGGTTGAAATATAACCAGGTTATGGTTGATATTCACCAGGTTATGGTTGATATTCACCAGCTGTTGGTTGAAATTCACCAGCTGATGGCTGAAATTCATCGACGGAAATTCACCGGACGATGGTTAAAAATCATCGATTGAAATCGATCGATTGAATTCATCGGATGAAATTCAGCGAAGGCATTCCCGTAACTAAAACTTGCAGTTACCCCCATGTAAATGGAATTATAGTGAGGGGGACTTGACTATTGTTGAAAACATGTTGGCAGAAGAAGACCTTGGGAAATTTCTTAGTTTCAGTTGAAAAATTGTTGGTTTTGTTGATGAACATTGGTCGTCATGGGACTTTTCTCTGGAATATTCTGTCCTTAAGCCTGAAAATGCGATTTGTATACTTATGGGGATCTTCTGGGCTATCTCCAATGTCCTTGGCAACCTCCATTCCACTGCTCTGGGCTATGGCATTTGATAGCTCCCTTACTCGAGCTGCTAACTCCGTTGTTGTTGCTCTCGTGTTCGCTGTCATTTGTAAGAAGTCTGAAATGGTGGTAAAATCGTAACATATGAACTTCAATCGGTGAATTTCAATGGATGAATTTCAACCATCAGCTGGTAAATTTGAGCCATCACCTGGTGAATATCAACCATCACCTGTTGAATATCAACCAATCACTTGGTTATATTTCAACCCCCAATCGATGGTTTTCATATTTTCAACCTGCACCATGTGATTTTCAACCACTTTTGTCATATATGGCGTGCCGTACTATTTCTCGCAATTTTAATAGCCACCTTGTCTTTCCAGCAAAATTTTCTTGCCTCTTACCATGTTAAATCTTTCATCAATAATTACTTTTCTCTTCAGAATTTTGAGTAAGAAATTCCTAAGGATGTATCTTACGGCCTCAGAGTAAAAGATCTAGTACATCTACCTGAGGCTGGAACTGTTCTAAACCAGGGCTTCTCAAACTATGGGTCGCGACCCCAAACGGGGTCGCATAGTAAAATTTTGGGGTCGCGTAAAACTAGTACGGAGTTGTTCCATGGTCATAATAAATTACTTCGACACTTTTAACGTCAAGTTAATAGGCTATCCGTTTCCAAGCAATGTGTTTTTGAGGATTGACCGCAACTGCCGTTTTGAAAAATCCAGCAATAACGTGTAACCAGTCATAACAATTGATGTAGTGTTATGCCATTATTGCAGTGACATGCTGACTAAAACTAACTTAAGTGCTCGCCTAGTTTTTGAAGGAAGCTATTTTACTACGCCACTCTCGCTGATAGCACTTAAACCTAACTATTCCAAGATCATAGAAGGACTTTAGAGTTAGACTAAAGTTTAAAGCAGTTACAAGATTGATTTCACTATGGACCAGTGGTTAGGTTTAGTAGATTCATGTGGTAACAATGAAAACACAAAGAAAACATTTGATAAATCAAAAAGAAAAAGGAAATATGGTTACTCATTTTTGCAATATGGATTTACTTGCAGTTGTGAAGACGGAGTGGAAAAACCTCTTTGCCTAATTTGTAATAAAACTTTGTCTGTGGAAAGCTTGAACCTTCCAAGTTAAAAAGGC
>OLMO02000257.1:441118-452533 GCA_900291935.2 Cassiopea xamachana
TCAGGCTAGCCAATTACAAATTACCTTGTAATAGTGAGATTTGTAATTGTAGTTTAATTGAATTATATACGATTGTTTCCATTATAATTGCTCCGCCAAATTATATCCCTGTCAAACTACGAATCTTTGTCTATCCACAACAAAATTTGTATGTACAATTTTGTGTCCGCACGAGAAGAATTCTCGGTCAGTACATGGTTCGCTTCTCATGCAAAATATAATGTAAGTGGTGCATATGGTGACTATGGACATTATTATTGTTATGTACTTGTTGCTACATTTTTCAATGCCTAGCATTTTGCACATTTCAAAATATCATTACGAAGCTTGACCAAAAATACTAAGAGAACTAGTACTCCCAAGGTAGTGGCTAATTGCCGGAGAGGTCGGAATACGTGGGGAGGTCGGAAACATTAGAAGTTAATAAGCGGGGAGGGGACAGAAAAAGCGGGGGGTGGAATAAGTGCTTTGAAAGCTAAGATAATACTGCCATGAAGCTATCTATGTTCATAAATCTGAGGTCCATGACCTTAAGAATGTAAGAAGCACAAAGATATTGCAGGCAGACAAGATTTGTTCAACATATCTATTTTGAGCATCTTTTGAAAACTTCTTACGCAAAATCCAGTAAGCGAAGGTACCCAATAAGAGCGGGGGTTGGAAAAATTGTCAAAAAATTAATCAGTGGGGGGACGACAATTAGACAACTAAAAGTTTACAAAAATTTACATTACGGTATATTTCAGCAAAATGTTCTGGAAGAATTCGATACTTGATTTCCTTTCATTGAGCATCGAGTTCGAAGTTAGTCTTAAAGCCTATTGCTATTTCTATAATATAAATATTAGTCGAGATTGAGCATCTTTTAAAGAGAGAAATAAATAAATAGAAATGCTCGAAATCTCCTGGACATGATAAAGTCCTAGTGAAAGCGATAACGCCGTTAAGATATTAACCAAACCATTAGCAGCAATTTTAAATTCTTCAATGGATGAGGGTGTCTTCCCAGAGACCTGGAAACTAGCTATGACAACTCCGATTTTGCAGTCAGGACAAAAACTCCACTTGTGTAAGCACAAGTAAAACTTTACGTAGCTCTAATTTGATCTTAAGGTTTCCAAGATTGAAATCTAGGCGTGGCCAAAACTCCTTTGCTCACAGAGGATCATCGGTCTGTAACTCCCTAACTAGTGAAATAACATCTTCTTGTACTTTTGCGCCATTCTAAAGAAAATTGAAAGCTATGCTTGTGGAAAAAACTAGAAAACTCATTTTACTGTTTATTTCTCGTATTCTTTTGTATTGCTATAGATTACATTACTTTGTAAAATCAATTTAGTTGTACATATATTTCTTTGTTAGTACTACTTTAATTAGCTTTTAACATTAGATCTATACATTAGATCTGAGGGGCCACCATGCATAAATATTTTAAAATAAAATGAAAATGAAATGTGACCATAGACCAATCTCTTTACCCTCCGTACTGTCAAAGCTATTTGAGAAAATAAACATGTGTAAGATTTATGCAAAAAGGCACACCAAAAGTTGCATGCGCTTGCCTAACTAAATAATTAAGTAGATCCTACTATATTAAAACTACTAATGGGTGCATTCATTAAATTGCAGTTCAACTTCTGTCCACTTGCATGGATGTTCCACGACACAAGGGCTAATGCCAAGTTAAATAACGTCTTTGAGAGACCTTATTGTCAGAGTCACTTCTAGTTTTCTTGCTACTCCTAAGGCTAATTGTTGGTTCAGGAAGGTCATCTTTAATATAAATCGCTACGCCCCTACTACTTTTACTACGATCACTATGATAAATTTTGTAGTGATTTATCATCACCACGTGGAGAGGATGATAGAATTTTGATTAGGAATTCTGATATTAGGATTCCAAATGATGTCGAAAAGTGGAGCATAATCTGTGTAGCTGGAGGAAGGTACTGCCGAAGGATATCTAGAAATAGTAACTGTATTTTTGCTGCACTGAGTACTGATAAAGAAGAAGCAGATACAAGGCTGTACTTAGTATAATGCATGCTGAAGAGGGCCCAGTGGTAGAGCGTCTGCCTCACAACCGGTATGTCGAAAGTTCGAGCCCCGGCCGAGTCATACCAAAATCTTTAAAAATGGTACTCACTGCCTTCTCGTCTGGCGCTCGACATATGAGAATGGAGTGGGAAAGTTAAACTCGCGGAGCTACCTGTAGACCACTCCCCGCTGTAGCTTTCACTGCATTCGCAGACGCGTGGCCTAGGGCTATAGAAACGGAGATAGGCGCCGCCCTATGAGCCATTGGGCGCGGGAAAGGACTTTGACTTTCTTTTTGATGCCGAAGATGAGCTTGGAGAGAAAAATGTCTTTAATGTGAGCCCATTTTGTGGGATACTGATTCTCCGGCAATTCTTCCTACAATGTCTTTAAATCTGCGTGCTCTGATTGACAATGGAACTGGGACAAGTAAAAATTCCTCAATTTCAGAAAACCGAGCTGAATGACATGCGAAGAAAAGCACTGCTAGAAATACATGTTTTTCAGGAAATGACCATGCCTCTTGCATACTTCGAAAAGGCATGGAACTGTGTTGAAACTGCATTAGATGAAACAAAAGATATCTAGAGCAATTCGGTAGTTTGGTAACAGCAGTATCCATTAGGAATGATTATCTCTATGAACTGGAAATGTTAGTTTGCAAAATATTCTAAAGCAGGAGTGGGCAAACTTCTTAGCAAAAGGGAGACATTCACAAATCCTAAGATTTAAAGGGCCGCAAATTAGGGTGACCACCGGTGTCTACTTGGGCAATTCCCTGACCTTTGCCTGATTTTCCTTGCACATGCAGGCTCTTGGGCAGTTGAACGATTAATATAGATGTAGAGGTCCAATTCAGAGTGGGAACCCCTTGCATGTCAAAGATCTTTGCTGAATTATTAAATCTTATGTGGGAGAATAACCTATCTATAGCTATTGTGTTTTAAAATGGGGGTTTTAAAGTTTTTTTTGCAAGCTAACATTTTAAGCAAAACAATCTCACGCTAGTACACCGAGAAAAAGACAGTCTACCCGAAATGTAGGCTACATGGATTGTACTAAGGATGCAGAAGCAGCGTTTTCCCCAACAATATGCACTATCTTTGCAATGGGAACGCAAATCCAAAAATGGAAATTCCTAAAACTCTCGTGCCGATTCCGAAAGTTCATTGGCAGGCCGCAAAAAAGGACTTGGAGGACCGCATGCGGCCCGAGGGCTGTAGTTTGCTCAACCCTGTTCTAAATAGTCGATGCCCCAACTACATTGGAATACATACAAATCAGCAATGAGCCCTAACAGCCCCACTAATAATGAATGAGATCCGGAATTGAATATTGACTGGATTGAAGAACCATACCCTGAGGATGACACAAAGCTTTTGGTAGCCTCAGGTAGCAAGGCTGAGTCGGGCTGAAGATGATTCGGACTGCAGTGATTTCAAACAGATAGTAAGCGCAAACTCCTACTCCTATATCAGTTACTTTCAAATTTCCATGTGACTTTAGTGTGATATATACAATAATTACTAATTCCTCCACCCCAAACGCAGAATAAGGGCCATTCCTATGATATAAACAGTGCCAAGGAAAACGTATCATAAGAATACAGTAGGCTAAACCATTAAATTCATGCTCAAACAGATATCTCAAAGCTTGAGCAGTAGAATATGAGCAGTAGAACATTAGACCTATAGAATATGTAGACAAGTTATTAAAGGTCCTAAAATCCGCGAAACTATCCTTGAAAAAAAATAAACGGCGTATTTGGACTCTTCATCCCAGAATTGACTAGAAAGTATGTATACATTGGCAACTTGATGGGGACAGGGGGGCACCTTTCCATGCAGGTCCTGCGAGAGTGATTTCTTTATCAGTTAAATATCTTTTTTGGTTTAATTAGATGATTTTTGCATGATTTCTGCATAGTATAACTTGGATATATTTAGGGGAAATGTGCCAATATCTCAGAAACGCCCCTTGTGTGCCTGAATAACATTGAAAACTTGGTCTGATAAACTCCCTCGTTGTGTGGTGATACCCCCTGAAGTCCTACTCATTTCCCTAAAGTCATACTCATATAGCCTACTATAAATAAATTGATTACTATTATTATTGCTATTACCATGATCTTCACTGATATTCTTTTTACCCTCAATTGCAATGCTATCATGCTTTTGGACAGATATGAGCTCTAGGAGAACATTGACACTATTTTTGGCCATTAAAATCTCTGGTTCATAAAACACAGGGCTATGCCTAATAAGGACTGCAGAATAGAATAATGTAAAGAAGGGTAAAATTTTGCAATTGTCATTCTCAACTAGAAGTGTGAATATGAAGAAAGTCATTGCTCTGATAGAAAATAATGAAAACTTAAACTTCCCTGTCTGTCCCACATTTTGAAAAATCTTTCCTTTTCCTTTATATCCCCCGATTGAACATAAAATTCCCAGAATTTGCCATGAATTCCCTGAATTAGTGGAAACCTTGTGGTAAGGAGGAACTCCATTGAATTATATTTTTGCCCACAAAATTCATTTATGATATTTTCAGGGTTTACGGAGCAGAAAAATTCATCAATCCAATTTTCAGGTCTGCAGCAGAAAATGGCAGCTTGAGAATTAGATTTCTTTTAGTTCTTCCTGAACTTTCTTGGTACTTTAATGTTACCCCATTATCTACCAAATTCCTACCTTCAATTACTCTTTGAGCTGAGTCATCGTCAATAATTTGTATATTGAAGAAGAAATGTGTTTGTACTATTTGTTTATGCAACATGGGCAGCAACTAACAAAATTTCCAATCTGATTATACGCTGAGCACCTCTTTAACATTACTGCTCATTCTCACAGTATTGTGTGTACCAAAAACAAGCAGCATGTTAACTGCAAACATTACATGGATTCACATCAATTAAAAACACATTTTTTTATTGTGCACATTTAGAGATTGGGGCTAAGTGTAGTATTATTTACAGTAACAAAACATGCCAAAACATACCACAACCAGTTAGTTTTGCAATTTGTGCAACAGAGGTAACATCTTTTAGTGCTCATTTGACAGCCTATGATTCCCCCTGATATTTTAAAACCAATTTCCTTTATTCTTCCCTGATTTTCATGAATTCATTGAATTGCAAGATACCCTGTGGTTTAGGTTTTCACTGTCATCCAGTCTATGGCATTATTGGGCAAGATCTCCGGTGTGCAAAGCCAAATTGCCAGTGTGCACATGTAGATATTCTGGTGTGTTGGTGTGCACCAACAAATTTGATTTGGGGAGATCGAAAAAACATTTTGTTTGTATCCACTTACCCAGTATATTTAAACCTTTCTTCAGTCTTTGCACAAGTACAATATAGTGTGCATTCCATGTATCCCATTCTTCCAACATGCAATCCATATAGCCCATGCTGGATATCTGGGGTAAACTAGGTTTTTTCCTTGGCATGCTGGCTTGAGGTTGTTTGCTTCTAGCATTGATGTACAACCTTTTCCTTTTTCATTCTAGGTCTTAAAAAGTCAATGACAGGAACTAGTTTCTCCTTCTGAGCATGAAAATCAATGATGAAATTAAATACATTCTAGTTTGCAAAAAGGGTGTTTCTTGACATTTTGGAGGGCAACATCTAAAGGAAATATTCTGAGGGCTCACTCCCATAATATAGTTGTGTAGCTCACCCCCAAAATATTGTTGTTTAATTGTTCTAGTTGTTATCAGTTTCTGACAGCAGAGTATGAATCTGCTCACCTAATTTCCCCTACCTTCTTTCACAACTTTTTTTAAATATCATCCTCTGTTCATCAGTATGATACAAGACAGGTTCACAAGGATGATATTTTTATGACACATGAGAATACTATCCAATATGGATTAAGACCAACTAGATATGCAGATGCTAAACCTTGGAATGATATCCTATCCAGTATTAAACAGTGTACTTCAATAATGATATTCCATTGGGATCTAAACTTACAAATTTTCTCAACCAAGTACTAGTCTTGAGTTCCTTGATAAATTGCTACATTGTGAACATCAACCTAAAAGTGTTCATAATTTGAATGTAAGGTTTGGCATAGGGAGTGCTCTCTCCTCAATTAGTTGAACCACTGAGATAGCTCCTCCTTAAGAAATCCACCTCCATATGAAATTCTATGTACTCTTTTTTGTAATATTTTTGTTCCACTGTACACATACCATACTGGTGGAAGTATATAAGACAACTGATTAACCACTTAAACCCTCCATATATGTGGGATCTTTTACCTAGAAAGTTATGGAGTATGATAGTAGAAGTAAGATACCCTGCAAACTTCCACCAGCCAGACCACAGAGGTCTTCTCAGGAATAGCTTCAGTCATGAAGTTAAACTAAACAGACCTTAGCCATATTCAAACAAAATATCAAATCCTGGAATGACACTCATTGCATATGCAACATCAGCTGAAACTAGTTATTGGCAATACTGGAAAGTATGGCAGTTTTTGACAAGGTCTCATGCATGCAAGCAAGTTTCAGTTGTACATGCATGCATGCAGTCACTGCTGAAACATTCACTTGCACATGTGCACATGCACAGGAATCTGTACCCCTCCTACTGCAACACCACTGGGAGACAATGACCACACCCATGTGTGTGCATATTTGCTCTATATGCATGAATTTTACCTTTCACAATAAAAATCTTGCACGTGCAGCTGCCATACTTCCAATATGGGTTATTGGCATACTTATTTTACTTACAGTATTTTATTTATTTTACCTCACTTTTTCAATGTAAATTAAATTGTGAATTTTTTTGTGTTCTGGTACATTGATTTTAATTAGTTTATTTATATAAATATTTAATTCTATACCATCAGTAAATAAATTTATGATACTATATGACTTATGACGTGATATATAGTTTATAGTGGGTACTTTTTGTCACATGTGGCAATCATGCTAATGTGCACAAGATTTGCCTGATAACGTCACATGATACATGATCACTTGGAAATTGCATGCACGATTAGCGAGGATTGAGTGAAAGAATGGTGCACTTTTACCCAGTCAAATAAGCTGCTACGTAGCCAGATATTGAAAACAAAATCAGTATGTAGATTAGATTGAACTACCAACCTTCAACATACACAATGAAAATTTTATTTTCATTCAAAGCTGTTGCAATTGAGTCTTCTATTGAACCAGTAAACCATTCCATTGCAAATTGGGTAGTAGCACTGCGTTAGTAGTAGAATTGTTTCATCGTGAAGTTATAAGCTGGATTGAAAAATTGCTGCTGTGGTGGAGCATGTTTTGGTGTATACTATAGATCATCAACCTTCACAGTGGCTGCCAAAACAAGATTTGCCTCACTCTGAATCAGCCAGTTTTCTACACGTCGTTCTTTACGTTCATAAGACAAAAGCCTATAAGGAAATGATGCTCAAATGGCCAAAACTTAAGTAAATCACAAGGTTTAATTTCCAAAAGTAAATGCTTTCGTTGACCAAAAGTCGAAATTACATCAGTGCAGTGACGGTCTGACGGGGGGGGGGGCAGGCCCTTAGCGACGAATTTTGATGGGCGCCAAATCAGGCAAAAGGGCGCCAAAGCGTAAAATGTAAAAATGTTTTATGCTAAACAGTAATTTGTAGTAGGAGCATGGTAATCTAACCTCAAAAGCCTTATTCCCACGGAAGACGTTATTCTATGGGGGCCAGATTAGTTCAAAAGCATGTTGAATGAATAAAAGTAATTGCAATTAATAAAAGACTGTATCATTAATTATTGTATATGTAGTGAATTAATTATTCTATTTGTGTGTAATTAATTATTGCACATATACATAAGTAATAACTACAAAAGTAATTACCAGGCACATACTTTTAAGTATGTGCCTGGTAATTACTAATTAAATTAGTTTTTGGATATACCCAGAATTAATTAATTGGTATACCCATAATTAATTATTAGGTATACGCAGAATTATGTTTTAGGTATATGCAGAATTAATTATTGGACGTGTTAACTGGCAAATCCCAAGATGCAATGCTGTCATTCGGGCGCGAAATTCGAGCTGCACTTGACAGCAAGGCCTAGAGCATGGGTGTCAAACTCTGGCCCGCGGGCCAAATTTTGCCCGCCGTGTAATTTCATTTGGCCCTTGAGGCAATATCAAATTAACATTAGAGCTGGCCCGCTGGTATTATAAAGCGGTGGAGCTGCTTTAAAGCTTGAACGTTTGATTAATTTTGTTATTGTTATTTTAGTTTCAAGTTTATTATTAGCCTGTGAAAGAGTTTATATTAAAATACCTCAGAATTTTACCTCGATTTTGTCAAGTTATATAAGTCTTGCTTGTTCAGTATTCATTGCAAAATTGATTTGGGTACATATTAAAAGGATACTTTATTCAACCTTGGCCCGCCGCTTCAGTTCAGTTTTAAATTTTGGCCCACTCTATATTTGAGCTTGACACCCCTGGCCTAGAGCAATAATTTTCTTGTACGCGATGTTATGCCTAGCCAGAGGCAAAGGCACCGCATCGTGTATTGAGAGGAAGAAATGATAGGTGGCCTTCATTGTTCTTTGGAACTTTTCGTTCAGCTCTAAAGACATTTATTTCAGAAGATTCTTTTCAGAATATAAACATAAGTGGCCTGATGTATGGCCAAGAAATGTTCATCGGTACTTCGTCAGCACTTTGTCCTAGTCGAAGATATGCCAATATTTAACACTGTCGCAATTACAAAAATAGTTGATGTTGGATTTCATACCCCCATCGCGCCTAGTTTGTATCCCTGTGTTCGAGAGTTTAAAAAAGAGGAGAGGAGTCAAAAGAGTGGGGAGAGTTGTCAGTATTAAGTCGCATAGAGATAGTTGCAAGAGGTCAAGTAATTCGCTAATCCGCATAGAAAAGTAGGAAGGAGTAAATCGCAAGAACACTATTTAATTCGCTTGTTCACTTTCGCCGAAAGTATCGAAGAAGAACGCAAAAGTAGTTACGCATAGTGTTTATTTCGCATTATTGGAATCTATGGAAGCAGTATAAATGGATATTTTCTTTTTGTTAACTTCTGCCATAGTTTCGCTGCTTTACTAGGTTGGTCGCGTGAAGCCTATCTAGCGCAAAATTCAACAGTTGATAATGGTGATAGGGATGCATCCTTGGATATAATACTTGCCCCTGGCAGTCACAAAACACCAATTAGAACATATCTGTTTATTGCATTTTTCGTGGCAGAAAATTTACAGATTCCTGTATGTTAGCACCGAAGACCTTGACTCGACATACCTGACTATTTCAACTGTAAGAAATTATGGTACTGCCTCGCTTTCGAGTCCATTGGTCATATTTATTCTCATCATTTTTTAGTTCTGAGCAAGGATTAGTGGCTGGAGGCTGAAGTTATTTTCGTTTTTTTTTGTTGCTTATTGGTTTTACTTTGTTGATTGAGTTGATTTGAAGCAGTCGGTGTATGAGAATTGAAGCAAGAAGTACCTTTGATAGTGTATGGATGGAATTGCGCATTACTTGAAGATAATGTAGAACCAATGTGAAGAACAGTGAGATGAAAATAAAGACGACTCAAGACCAAGTAAAATGGAAACAATCGGACCTTTTTGGGTTATTGGTCGATATTTATACTCTTTTATTGAAATTAATACAGTCCTCCTGAACGAGAAAACCAGTGATGTTTCTCACATCAACGAACAATGGTAATTAGGGTGCAGTCCTGGGGAGTTCGGGGGGCATAGTCCCCTTGTTAAAAAGTTAGCACTACACTCCTGAATCGTAATAACATTGTAAAACCAAATCTCGAACGAAGAACATTCCTAGGTTATCCAAAGAGTAGGGGCTTCAAAGCTCAACGTTGGAGAGTCAGCTAATCGACTCGCAATCGATCCTGTAGATACAGCATGACGCCGGAAGCTTGTTATTCATAGGAGGAAGTAGTTTGTCCCAGCCCCAAAAACTACTTATTGCATATCGATCTATTTCGCTGGAAGCTTATTGTACATGTCCGCATTGATGGGAAAATGCAACTCCTGATAAATTATCCTTGTACCAATAATGATGAGTCTAACACTGCTCTTTAGTTATTTTATGATGTTGTTGCAGCAAAAGTCCTATTCAAATATGGAATGAAGAATTATTTGCATACCAGTTAAATACTTTTAGAACTGAATAAAAAGTTCCAAAGAATAAAAGCAAGCCACCTGTTACTTCTTCCTCGCGATGTATGCTACGGCATCGTTGCTTCTGCCCCTGCTGTCAAATGTCGTTTGAATTTCGCGCCCGAATGAAGGTATTGCATTGCATGGGATTTGCCAGTTAATTCAAAGCATGTCCAATAAGTAATTCTGCATATCTCTAGTCAGCTGATCCTTTCCAGGACGTAGCTTCCCGAATTTTCTTGCGAAACTTCAAACGGTCTGTTGCTAGTCTGCCTGCCTCTGTTATTGTCATATCAAGCCATTCTTGGATGTCCTGCTCCCATCTTCTCGTTGGTCTGCCTCTTCCTCGTTTGCCTTCCACCTTTGCTTCCAATATGTGTTTTTCAAGCGTTTCGTGGCGTTTAATGTGACCAAAATATCCAAGTTTCAGTTTCTTTATATTTTGAAGAAGTATTGGTCTTCCTATTCCGATCTTTGTCAGGACTTCTTTGTTCGTTATTCTCTCTGTCCACTATATACTTAATAATTTTCTATAGCACTTCATCTCAAATGCTGTGATCTTTTTCGCGTCTGTTTTGTTGATGGACCATGTTTCACATCCGTATGTTGCAGTTGGGAATACTGTACTTTTCAAAACTCTGATTTTAGTCTCAATGCATTGCCCTTTCCAGATGTTTGTCATCTTTTTCAGTTTAGATGTAGCCATTGCCAGCCTTCTTCTAATTTCTGGAGTGGTTTTCCCATTTGCCTCTATCTTGGCTCCCAGATATTCAAAGCTCCCCACACTTTCTATTTCTTCTCCATTGATTTTAATGATGGCTTCTTCTTTACATTTGTCTGTGTCCATGATTTTCGTCTTTTTGATATTGAGGTTTAGTCCCTTTTGTTCGCTGTGTTCTTTTACAGAATTTATTAGGCTTTCAAGCCCTGTGGGAGTTGTAGATAGCAGTGCCGTGTCACCCGCATATCTTAAATCTCTTATTGGTAGACCCTGTATTGTTGGTTCAGCATATAACTTGTTCCTAGGATCATGTTCTACTTCTCTCATTATGCCCTCTGTGTAGAGACTGAACAGGTGAGGTGATAGTATACATCCTTGTCTCACTCCTTTTGTAACAGGAAACCATTTTGTTGTTCCAATTTCTAGCCGAACTGCTGCCTGTTGTTCCTCATACAGGGATCTTATCAGATTTACTGTTTTATGATGAAAATTCA
>OLMO02000257.1:465462-477735 GCA_900291935.2 Cassiopea xamachana
TTAAACAATACGCTTGCAACTAGAAAAAACCTCCATGTATGGGGTCTTTCAGCAACTTCTGACTGTTCCTTCTGTCTTCAGCCTGATTCACTCCTCCATATTGTTGCAGGCTGCAAAACATATCTAGATCAAGGGCGGTATACCTGGCGGCATAACTCTGCTTTACGTTTTATCGCTCAAACCTTACAATCAATAAAATCTGCTGAACTATATGCAGATCTTCCTGGCTATCTCTCTCCGTGTAGCATTTCTGGTGACAGTCTTCGTCCTGACATCATTCTTTCTACAGCCGACAATGTCCTGTATATTATAGAATTAACTGTGGGTTTTGAAACAAATTTAAACAATAATGCTCGTCGTAAAGAACTAAAATATCGTCCCCTTCTTACTGATATTGCCAACGATTATAAACAGGTAAAATTTATTAATCTCAGCATTAGCTGTCTTGGCATATTTGGAAGTTCCTCTGACTCATTTCTTAAACTTTGCATGGAAAGAGGCATCAGCAACGGTGATCTAAACTTCATTATTTCTAAGATATCTACTATAATCATCCGCTCTACATACTACATATTTTGTATGAGAAATAAGCCATGGTCTAACCCAGAACTCCTAAGCTACTAATATCATTGTATTTAGTTGCTAAGTATCGATTTTATATTGACTGTATTCTTTTTTTTTTTTTATTATTATTATTAATTTGTAAGCCAGTCGAATACAAATTACCTTGTAGTAAGTGAGATTTGTATTTGTAGAAGTAGCAATATATACATGAATGAAGTTTAAAAAAAAAATTATGATGATTATGATGATGATGATGATTATGATGGAGCGGCAACATTCTTTTGACGTACTGAAAGCTTTCTCCGTCCGACACTCGTCACAGTATGAAACGTCGGATAGTGACCGAAAGGCTACCCTAAATATATAGCCAGATGCGGTTACGTGTGATGGGATGCCGACGAAAAGGTTAGAATAGGATGGAAATCAGTGGCGTAGCGTGACCTCTGCAACTGGGTATTCTATCATAATTCTTTTGGGTGTTGCTGGGTGTGGCTTCTTGAGCCTGGGTATATATGTGTTAAAACATTTTGAAGGTTTCTCCAGGTGGAGAAAATTAGGGAGCCGTAGAAGTTTGATAGTGGAATATTTTAATATAATCACAAATTATGCGAAAGTAAGAAGTGAGAACATGGGAAAGGAAGGGAAGGACAAACAGGCATGTGTGAATAATATACCTAATGATGCTGAAATAGCCTAATGTCCATGGATGAAACAATGCTGGGAGAATCCCGCATTTAGTATGATAGATAAACAGTTACACAGGCTATGGCGTAGACCAAAAGGAATGCCTACGCTATCTATGGCAAAAATAAGCAGAAATAAGGCCCTGTTTTATGACAGGTAAACAAAATCGTCCACATTATTGTGATATTGTTGTGTTTCCACTGTGCTAACTGGGATTGTAAGTAGACTTTTCCAAGTATGAAAGAAGCGGAAAAACCATACATGATGCATAGCAGGCCTTCCTTTACAATGTTACTCGTTACATTTCAGAGAACTACCCCAGATGAATATCTGCTCAGCTATTTAGCCATTTTCTCAAACATGGATAGATTGAAAGCAAGAGCAAACGTTAGCTACCTTTTGATTTTAGGATCTCTAACCCATCCAAGGAAATCTCGAGAATAAGATTCTGTCAGTTGCAGGCTGCGTAATGTAAAGTACAAAAAACATCTTTTGTCGCTCCAAACATGAGGCAATACCTGTCAATTGAGCACTGTTTCGTGCCCATCGCCGCTGTATCATTGCCAGCACCATTATAGGGCCCTACACGAGACTGCTCTGTAAGAGCCACTACTCCATTCATAAATTCTACACTCTGATTGGTTAAATTTAGACGGAAGAGATTCACCTCTTGTTGCATGACATAGCCAGTGTCATGACAAAGCAAAGAGAACAAGCGGCAATATATTGCTCCTACGCAGCATTCCTCTCAATAATGGCAGTCTAACGTGGCTTTTGTACAATAATGAATGGCTGTATTAAGTTTTAGGCTTCAAGGAGATAAGCTTTTTCAATCAAATACTTTTCTGATATCCCAGGGTTTTCACTGAATACTTTGCATACCCTGACGGTACGCCATTGATGGAAATAGGATATGATGCGTCTAGTTGGCCCCAAGAGTGGCCAATTAGGACCTATTAACCATTAACCATTAATCACGTGTAACCGCATCTGGCTATATATTTAGGGTAACCTTTCGTTCACTGTCTGACGTTTCATATTTTGACGAGAGTCGGACGAAAAACAGCTGTCAGTATGTCAAAAGAATGTTGCCGCTTTTCCGTGCTGTAGTAAAGTTCAATAATAGTTTTGCAATAGAGGTTAAACAGGCGCCCTCCCTTATAGTTTGTAAGCAAAGTCTTCTTTTAGATGGAAAAACCTTAATTTGGATCTTAACCTTTTCTTTCAATATAATACTTATTTATACTAAGCTTTATAGTGCTTATATGTTTATCTTGACCTTTTCAATTGCTTTTCGATTTATTGTAAGTAGTTAAGTGGAGCACCCCTTGAAAATCAGTTTTATTGCTGAAGGGTGACCCTCCTTAAATATAGTAAATGAAATTAAATCAGGCAAAATGATAGTTTTCTTATAAACAAAACACCTGTATATCAGTGGAAGCCATCAAACAATGATACGCCACCAACTCATATCGATGATGAGATGGCATCTTGACGCTTAAACTTCTCGCATACCTCTTCGAAGGAGAGTCAGGTGATCTATGGCTGTTAAAGCAAAAGAATCATTTTGCTACTGTTTGCAACATATTTTTCATCGAGAATTGGTCGTTTGTTAGCCAATAGCATAAGGACGTGCTAACAAGTGACACGATATTGATAGGTCCTAGATTCTTGTCTAGATGTCACCGTATTTGCCAAACTCAAGAACAAATAAAACGTGCAATATTATGATGGAGAGTCTTGGAGATTTGAACATTACTAAGGAACAGCAAAATATCCATAGCTTGTATAATCAAAATGAAACTTGGTTGAGTGAAAAGGGAGCTTGGCTGACGTACTTCATTCTGGTTGTTTTCATGCATCTGGTTTTACTCAGTATACCATTCTTTGATACCGCAACGGCTTGGACAATGACAAATGTAATCCACAACGTGGTAATTATATGTAAATAAATTTTGGTAGAACAGCAGATTTTAAATCAAATAACCAGTAGGTTTGGACATAAATATATAGCTGCTTTTCTGGACTAAAAGCGGGAGGTGGGATGTTACTGGGCGTTGCAAATATGTGGTCCTGATGAGTCTTTGGCTTTGTTGTGCCCCTAGTGATAACGTAATTGAATAGCCCTACTTTAGAACTTTTGCTGGACATTCTTGTAAGTCAATGAAACGAGAGCACTTATTGATCGATTAACAAAATTTTGTATTGCTATATTTTATTCTAAGGCTCACTCAGCACCTGTAGCTTTTTAATCATTCAGGGCTCTACTCAAAACTACAACCCAGTTGAAAGGAAAAGGATGCATGATAGAGGAATGTATAATATTAAATAATATTGCACAGTCTTAATAAATATAAGATCAATCTTATCTTTTCTCAATAAACTTGTTTTATTATTTATTGGTAGAGGAGGAATGAGTTCATTTTAGAAAGCATGTTCTGCAGTATGTTGCATATCTTGGGCCTTGAAGCCAATAGCCCCTTTCTCTGGTTTTGTTAAAGTCTAGGGGAATGAGCTTGGTATTTATTCCTTTGATCTTTCTTTTTGCCAGGGCAACTACTTCCTATTGCATCATGTTAAAGGTGCTCCATTTCAAACATTTGACCAAGGGACTGCAAGAAAGCTAACTCATTGGGAACAAATTGACCATGGAGAAATGTACACAACAACAAGAAAATTTCTAACATTAATTCCTGTGGTTTTGTAAGTAGCCTTCAGTTCACTATTTGTATGTAGAAGAATTTGATATGTAAGGAATCTCCCCCTTCCCACACTAGCTCTCTATTCCATATGCATTTGATGTGAAGTCATTCCATGTCAAATCATCCAAGCAACTGTCCCTAAATTCAGTACCACCACCTCATGGAGAATCACAAAGGGCTGCACAATAGGCCATGAGAGGACTCTTCTCAAGTAACATTTGACTCATTTTTTTAGCATAGTCATTTACGAAATTTGTTGTCTGCAAAAGTATATTTATGGGCCATTCCATGTCAAGTGTGTCACACTACTGGTGGTATATTTTTCCTTTTAAAACAGCATAAAATTCCATTGTGAATTTTAAATTCATCAAATCACCCCCACCAGATTTTGTTCTGGATCTTTCTAACTTTCTGTATTACCATTTTGACATTACTACAGCAGTTGCTCTGAGAGATTATGTTGAAAAGGTGTTGCATATGCCACTATGAAAAGAAACAGCAATTTTGGTAATTTCACTCCCATTAAGCAAAATCGTGTTTCCCACAAAATGTCCAGAAAGGCAACACATTATTTGCTTTAAAAGAAGACCTGCTGACAACACTGTACCAACTTTTTGGACAAAATGCAATTCAAAAGAAATAATTCCTAAAAACCGTGTCATGTGTGTCACATTTTTTCTTGATGTGTGTCACAATTTGCTTCTATAAAGCAAAATCTCCCATTCTTTGTCCCAGAAAAAGTCAAAGCCAAGTACAGAGGAATAGTACCCCCTATTGTCTGAGGCTTTTGATTTAGAAGAACCAATAAAAACAGGTTTTAGCTCATGTTTTGAAATTTAAGAATTGACCTCCAGTTTCATTTTATTTTGAGTGGGCGTTTTTTATATGTTGCACAGATCAAAAGCTATCAACTTTATAAGCTATCCATCTTTTCTTGTAATGTTGACAACTTTTGATCTCTGTAAGATGTAAGAATTGCTCTTCTGGAAATGTGAATTGAAACTTTCTGAACATGCTTGCAAAATAATTTCAATTATTTGAAACCATGTGTTATCAATTTTTTTGCAAGGAAAGTACACTTTTTACCACCAAAACACACTTCTCAATGCTTTTTGAACGAATTCTCACAATATTATTGGCAAGAATCATTCGATGGTGATTCTTTTGTTAGCCAATCAATATTTGATGCCTATGCCGCATCTATTTAGCTTCCATTCTTCATTCCTTCACACTACTAGCACTCTTGGCATCATTTCATAGGCTCGTTATTATCCTCTTTTGTTTCTGCCTTTACAACTTCAGGCCTCCCCCTTTAATTGTTTTTGTAGTATGTCATTCATTGCACAATTATGTCCCACAACAAATTATTATCAAATTTCAAAGAAGTATATTTTTCTTTCATAGATTCATTCTGGCAAGCTTTTATTCTGATTACAACCAATGGCACTTCTTACTGAACTTTAGTACATTGGCTCTTGCAGTGATACCAAAACTACCACAACTGTATAAAGTTCGTCTGTTTGGGATTAATAAGTACTGAACACAACCTTTCATGCTATCACTGTAATGATATTATTCAAATTACATTAGTATTTTAAATTTTCTTTGTTTACCACATTTTTTATCTCAAGGGCTTCTTGATTTCTATGTTAAATGTTGATGTGTCAATGGTTACTTCCTCACACACATACACATAAACACACACACATATGCATTCAGATAGAGGTATGACTACAAGTCCCTTAAAAATGGAAATCAGATAAGAAACAAATCTTTTACAAGTCTACATCATATGTTCCAGATGGCCCTTGCACCCCTTATAATGAGTGCAAGGGAAATCTGGAACACATGATGTAGACTTGCATTATGTTGCTATTTTGCATCCATTTGCACAGATTCCTATCTTGTTCCTTTGGCATACTGCACCCCAACAAACCCTACATAGTTCTCTAATATACAAGTTCTGTGGAACCAGTAGAGATGGGGGTATACCCAAACTTCCTTGTAATGTTAACTTAATGCATTTCTCAGACCTTCATACTTTGCAGTTTTAGCAACAAATGACATGTACAAATCCTCCGTATACAAATCATAAGGACATGCTACATTTAGGATAATAGCACACTTATTTCTCTTTAGAACTAAATCCAGTTTCAACCTTCTCTGTGTCAAGTGGTATACTGGTTTGTTGTTATATGACTCTATTTGGCATGATTTTCCTTCTTGTTATACTTTATCTACTAGTTTATTGTGTCTCTTTGAACAGTTGTCTTGGAATTATTTGCAACTGTGCAACAAATGTGACAGGCTTTCAACTTCATATCCATACGTGCATACATACATACATACTGTACATACTGTATCTCCAGCAAAATTTCCTATGGCCAGTTCATAGGTACACCAAACCAACCATGATATGAGTATCCAATGGGTTTTTCTCTTCCATATAAGCAGCACTGTAGAACTAAATTGATAATTAGGAGACTTAGCCAGGGGGGGTAGTCATTCTTGTTGTTGCTATTCTTGTTATTCCTATTATTTTTGTTGGAAATTGAGTGTATACAGCCAGAACTAACCTAGCAGCCTGTGCTGTATACATATGAATGTTTCGTGTAGAGGCCTATTCCATTACCCTTTTGTGGCATATTTGCAATGTGTTTAATGATAACTGGATGGCAACAGCTCTAAATAACTAGGGGAGCTGATCCCCCCTTCACCTTTAGACCACTTCCATTTGCATAGAAGCAACCCCAACAGCGAGTGGCAATGGGAATAAGGCCAATGGAGCATGGTGTAGTCTACTATGGCAAATTTGTAGAAGAAAGATAATAAGGATATTATTGTTTAACCAGTGCCAAATTTAACAGTATTTTCCGACTCCACTATTTCTAGAAAAAGGAGAAGTTCTGGCCTGGGGGCTTACTCCCTGGAAAGGATTTTTGCAAACCACGCCCTTTGTTTTGCAGGTAAAAACGATACCACGCCTAGTTACTATATATACACCAAGCAAAATACCTCGCTTTAACTTTAGATTGCCGTTATCCTTCGTTATTGGTTACGTGCTTGTTGCTCTTTACATATCGATGCTTTTTGCATATCATGCCTTGTCATTTGCATATCGAGCCCACAAATGTGCAAATCAAATTTCGATCAAATCAAAAATCGTATCATTGAATGTTTTGTGTTGTTTTGGGATGCTTTATGGTGAATTAAAAGTCCGATTTCGTCATTGTAAAAAGTAACAGCTTTTAGTTTATCTTCAAACTTTAGCCGTAGCGTGTTGATTGTATTTATCACTTACTTCCGACCTTCAAGAGCTGTGTTTAGCTTGATTTTGGGGAATTGCTTATATGTTTGTCGCTTAGAGCACAGCTTTTACTTTGTTTGAATGAATTTGTTTGATGAAATGTATATTTGTTGAGCCTTACAATTCTTTTCTTTATTTCTTGATTTGATCTGCGCGTGTGCAGGTAAGATTTTCTTAGTAGTGCCATCGCACGCGCAAAATCATTCACTGGTGTTAATTGCCGCACGCGCCGTATTTTGCTCAAGACAAGGCCTGGTTTATGCTCAAAATCGTTGCCTTTTTTGCAAGGACACTAGAGCATATTCTTGAGTCGGGGGTTGGGACAAAACTCTTATGGTGGCAAGCTCCTATGGTGGCATAGTAGTATTCAGTAATAATATTTGGGGTATGGAATTGGGGGTCAGGGACTGAACCCCTGAACAGATTTTTAGAATAATGCCTCTAGACAGCAAAAAATTGCCCTTTTGGATATATACATCGTTCCTGTCTAGGAAGATAAGGACAGATGAAATCATAATTTTTGTAAACCAGGCCTTTGAATGTGTCGGAAAATGATATCGCGCCTAGTTACTATGTGTAAACCAAACAAAACACCTCACTTAAAACTTTACATTGTCTCTAGATTTTTTGTTTATTTCAGGTTTTGCTGCACTTTGAAAATGGATGCTTCTTTATAAACTCCGAAAAACCATTCTTATTGCTATGCCTTTTCTAGCGCCTTTTCCTTTCTGGCTTTTGCTCTAAGCCAATCAAGGGCTGCTTTTGAAGGGTCAAAAGCTTCAAGGTCACCCATGTTTTGTGATACATAGCAATAGTTCTTGATGGTGAAGGATGACAACGACATCCTATAACTTGACTTTTAAATTGTAAATGCTGGCGCTCAACGTCTGCAGAATGGGGCTTTGCCGTTACGATGCAGGTAAGTGAAGTAATGAGGCAGTGAAAGTGACCAGAATCTCTGTTCCTGGACGCTAGCTCTTGAAGTAATTGTCTGGTAATAAGCCTCAGCAGACTATCTACTTCAGTAGCATCTTTATGTTCAACAATGAAGTCCCTCAGATTCAAGTTTGGGCAAGTAAGTCGGTGACATTCTTTCAGCTGTTGATCCGTTGCTGTTGCATTCAGCTCCATTAGCGGCCGCATTGCTTTGGTTCATCATCAAGCCGTTCGCTGAGAAAATTGACGACGGAAAGTGTAACTTCATTCCGAATCACATCAATGCTTAGCTTGTCCGACACAAGTTCATTGTAGGTGCCTCTTCTCAGCTTGGATTTCAGTGTTACATCAAACGATTTGTAAGTTGTGGTGTCATCAATGCTTACTGCTGGTAGGTTATTGAGAAAATGTTCCTCCCATTCTTAAAATGCTATCATTTTCGAAATTTTGGTAAAAACTCTTATAAATATACAGCAAATCTGTCACAAAGCATGTTAAATGCAGCCTGTCCTTGTCTGTCAATTTGAGGAAGAACCCTTGAGGAAGAACTCTTTACCATCATCACAATTACGAAGATATTATATTTTGTGCTAGTTTTCCAATTGTTTAGTACACTTTCCAGCAATTCATATGTAAACCGCGTCCATCGAACTTCAAAGTATCTTGGGAAATGGCACAAGTTGTACAAATGTTTGGCAGCAATTTTCTTTAGGTCTCTTCTGACTTCAGACATATGGAAGTAGCTGTTCAGTGAAAGTGTGGCAGTAATCAGCTTTTCAACTTTGGAAACCGTTTAAGTGACAGATTTCCATTTCAAGTTTATTCTATGGCTAGCACACCAATTTTTAGGAGGGGCAAACCAGAATTTAATTGCGAACGCTCTTCATTACAGAGAGCCCATAGCCCATTTTTTGTACCTGTGTTCATATTTTCTCCATCTGTCACAAGCGATGAAGTGCGACTGAATATTTGATTCCATAACAATAGCTCACATGCTTTTTTGATAATAGCTAGATAGCCTTTAGGACCCCTATCCTCCGATTCACCAAATCCTAGAAAAAAAGGGAATCGCTTCCATCTGGGTGGACAACCTTTGCTTGCAAATGATTCGATCCGCTGACCCATCAGCTCTCAAAGATATTGCCAAGCAGTCTCCCAAAATCCTGCTCAGTTTCCTTGTATCAGCTTTGAAAGTAAACCCCTACATTTCTGCATGACTTGCAGGAGATAAATACCTGAAGTCTTGGGGGTTTTCACTGAAGTTATGAATTGCCCCATTTTCAAGGACGTACTTTCCTCTTTGAAACGCAACTTCACGGGACGGCCATGACCAGGCACTGAGAGTTCCACGCTTTGCATCATTAAAAATAGTAGAGAGGTTTAGATCCAGTACGAGTACGAGTACGAGTTTTCAACAGCGCAACCTACCTACGCATATTGAGAGCAAATCACCGTCAGAACTCATACTCGAAGCAGCCGTCCAGTACGAGTTTCACAGTAAATCTCGCACTGAACAGAACGAGTTTGGAATTGATAATATTGGCAGAAATAAATGTGCAATTCATAACAAATTGCCTCGATAAAAAGCAGATGTGCGAAGGCAACCTATTGTTTTGAAAAGGAACACAAGTTAAAGGCTTATCTAAGAGCAGTTGTGGAACTGCTCGGTCATAATAAACTTCTGGAAAGGGCCTAGCCATGGGACTAAATGGAAAGACTTTCACAGTACGTATATTCCAAAGTTGAACGAGGGACTATAGTTATTAAAACATTTCAAGAATAATCCAACAGCATCTTCACGACTCGGAATGTCATTCTTGTTTAAGTGAATTTCAGACAGCGATTTATCTTCATTCACGATAGCCAAAGTTCAGTAAAAGAAGGCGCTGGCTTTCAGGGGATATAGTAACAGCTTCGTATTTATCTTCAGAGTACGATAGGACCCTCTAGTATGCTACGATTTAGTAAACCAGTTGAATGTAGACGCAAATCTATTGATTTCAATAAATTCCAGGGTTGTTTTGAAGGCGGAGATATCTATACACATGAAGTTGCAGTACGGGTTACGAGTACGAGTTCGAATGTTGAACTACGAGGGGAGTGAACTCGTACTCGTACTGGATCTAAACCTCCCTTGTGACCATGTGACTACCAATTCCCATAAGAGTGCATATTGAGACCTGCTTAGCTTACTGTCTATAGTGGAGATTTCCTGGTTAAATTCTGACTTCGACATATTTATCAAACGATTTGCTTTGCAAGCGGCAGTATGAATGTTCGATTTCAACTGTTTTTCCAAGTACGCTGTTCTGATCTCACTGCCAATCTCTGTGCATAATAGGGCACCTGATCACTTTTCTTATGCTGTGTCTGGATGTTTAAAGCAAACACTGCACCGAATATTCTTTCTTCCTTTGCTGCCTACTCTTTCAAAACAAGGATCGATGCTAATCTTGGAGCGTTTTCTCTTACAATCCAGAATGTCAGTACCTTCAACTGTAGGTGTAAGTGTACTGACTTCTCTTACTTTATTTGTGCTTGTACTTGTAGTATTTGTGCGTGTAACATTCTACCCAATGCTTGCAATCTCAGCATGTTGCTCAAAATCACCATAAACTCTGCTGCTGGCAGTTGCAGTCTCATTTCCTCTTGCCGTTGTTGCGAAGAACCAATTAAGTATATTCAGAAAAGATACAATGATCTTAGTTGATCAGGTTAAAGCAACTAGAGATAAAATGTTTAAGGCTGTGCTTATTTATGTGATGCAATAAAGCAAAGTCAAGCGACACACAAGCCACCTGGGGCCATCTAATCGGAAGAGTGCACTGATTATATCATAAACGTAACGTTGAACTGCTTCGATATTACCTGATTTTAGTAAAGAAAGATCAAAAGTAATGTCAAGATGCGCACCGTGGCAAGATATTGCTCTAGTAGTGGATAGCTATTCGTGATAAAGGCCACAGTAGAATAATTAATAGCGATAAATTTATCTCACATCAAAAGGACCTTTGTGAGTAAGAAACTTATCGAAGCACCCCTTTTATCTCCACTAATTTTTCTTTCCAAGGCAACCATTTGAATTTCCAAGACCAATATTAGTGACCAGGGCCACTCTCAATTAGACACTGTGCTTAATGCTTTGCAGGTTTCTCCTAGAAAATTTGAAAATCAAATAACCGGGAGACCCTAATAAGAGCGGGGGTCGGAAATCTTTTCGAAAAAAATCGGTGGTGGGACGCTTACATTCATTTCGGACGGTAAAATTTCGGACAAATGCATGGACCAAAAATTTAACCACCCGAAATTTTTACCGTCATTAAATTTTTACCGTCCAAAAATTTTACCGCTGCTATTCTGTATAGAATTTCAAGAGTCATTTACCAAGGTACCACGCAGTTGTCACACTTCTTCCATATCTTCGAATTCACTTTCTTCTAGGTCATGAAGTTTCATTTTCAGAGCTACTCGCCATTTTTCATAAGAAACTTGCTTATAAGCAGCCTAGTACTAGACAGAACCAAAAAATTTAAGAAACATTTCAAACTACAAGGAAATCGCTAAGAAACTTTAAACAAATACGTTTTTTAAACCTTCACTACAATTTAGTTTGTTGAATTATGAAACCTTTAAGAAACTTATAGAAATGAAATGTGACCAAAAATTGAGCAACTTTTACCACTAGGTCTTGAGCCAGGTTTCTTGTATAAAGCGTGTATTACAATTTTTATTGATTATGTACTTCATAATGTGCCACGGTATATTTTCATTGATCTGCAACGTTTTTCCAATCCACTATACGATGTTGCTTTTATCATTGAGCCATTGGGGAGATTAAAACAATGTTTCTGTATTAGAAATTTGGGAGGGCTACGTGAGGAATGTTTGTACTCTAAGTGAAGAAATCAATCCTTTTCTACTTTCTGATGGGGGATAAGTATTCCAATGAGAGGAGAAGAATATGATTAGCAGGATACTAGATACGCTATTTAGCTCCAATAAGAGCGTAGTTGTCTTCTGATGGCGGGGTAGCATGCTCCGCCGAGGTTATTTTAGCTTTCTGTCCTTCCCTTGTGCCAA
>OLMO02000257.1:477835-517483 GCA_900291935.2 Cassiopea xamachana
TGATACAACTTCAAAGTTTGAAGTTAATATGAGATAAAATAATCAAAATACAGCAATGTGAAATAATTAGGTATGTAGCACCTTAACTAAAACACATGCGGCTATGTCATTATAAAAGTGGCTGCTATATGCTGGCCAATATGCCAAAGAAGTGTTGCGACGTCAATCACAACATACACAAAGATATAAAATAGCATAGCTAAAAATATACGTCTAAATGGTTTTCTTGAATTGCCGTGATGAGGATGCTAATCTTGCTTCTATAGTTAGACTATTCCATATTTTGGCACAACGAAAGGAAAATGCTTTTTGTCCCTGAGTAGTGTTCATTTTAGGTAACCTGACATCAGTATTGGTGTTGCGAAGGTTTCGAGAAGTGCAAGCACTTTTTTTGTTAAAAGGATTAGACAAATATTGTAGGGTAAGATTTTTCAGAGACTTAACAGTTGCAACCTTAGACTGTAATACAAATCAACTGCTGAATAGTTTTCCACCCCAATTTTTCCAAACTAGACTTGATAGGAGTGTCATAAGCACTGTTTGTAACAACTCTAGCTGCCCTGTTTTGAAGCCTTTGCAGATGTTCGATTTCAGTAACACTGCAGCAGCCCCACACAGAGCAGCAGTTTAGAAAATATTGCTCAATAATGCTATCGTAAAGAGTCCTAACGACTAAGATGGAAAGATAATGCTTTGGATATTTTAACATCCCAACTGCACGCGAGATTTTAACTGAAATTTCATTTATGTGCTCTTTCCAGTTAAACGTTTTATCTATTTGGATACCCAAGTATTTAGTCATATTGCGAATCTCACCTTCATTACTTTCTCTTCTAGGGTTAATTCCAATTTTAAGCACATTTAAAAATTATGCCTATTATGAGATGCAATTGGCATTGAGTATGCTTTAGTCACATTTGAGGATAGTTTCTTACCTTTTACCCTTGCCTCTAACCTATCCAAATCATCATTAATTTCATTATTTAGTGGAGATAGGTCCTTTGAGCATCAGTAGATACTGGTAACATCAGCATATTAGGACGTTCTAGAGTTCTTAATTGCTAGTGGAAGGTCATGGATAAAGACCAGGAAAAGCAACGGTCCATGGTAAGAACCTTGAGGCCTTCCAATCTCAATCTTCTATTCTTTTATCTTTGAATCCACCCCATTAACTCTTGTAAACTGTTTCCTACAAGACAGGCATGATTTGAACCATTCAAGCTCTCTATTTTGAACAACAAAGAAGAAGAGTTTTTTACTGAGAACTTCATGATCAACAGTCCAGTCATTTGACCAGTTTCAGGGCCATTATACCAGTCATCAGTGCATTTAAGGAAAGATATAGCAGTTGAATGCTAGGCTCTGAATCCAGACTGTTCTGTTGAAAGACGTCCATTTGCATCCAGGTAATAGTACAATTGGTCAAAAACAAGTTTCTGAGACAGTCTAGCTATGACTGGTAGCACAGAAATAGGGTGATAATATGACTTATCACTTTTGTCTCTCTCTTTAATGATTGGTGTTACCCTAATAACTTTCCATAAGTCAGGAAAAGTGCCAGTCTCAATAGAAATGTTAAAAAAGGTGTGCGAGGGAACATAAAATGAAAGGTAATGCAAGTTTAAGAAAAAGGCTTGATATGTTGTCATTGCCAGATCCTTTAGCAGTCTTAATCTTTCTAAATGCATCTCTCATTTTTCTCTGCCAATTGTTGTAAATTTGAAGATTTTGCTTTCGGAATTTATCAGACATTAATCTCTTCCAATAGTGCAAAAATAATTGTTCATAGTTTTTGAAATCTGCTGCTTGTCAATAACGTTATTGGAATTGCCTCCTATTAAACTTTCGAAGTTTGTTTTTTGGAATGTTTAGTCAGGAGCTGATTGATGGTATTTCAAAATTCTTTCATGTTGCCTTGATGCATGGTAATTTTTCCTGAGAAGTATTGCCTGTTGAGGGCCAAGTTCAAGGTACGAAGCCATCAAAATCTGAGAGTTACATATCACGGCATAGTTTTTTAGATTGTCTCTTTCTCGAATCAAACTCTTTAGGTTAGCATTCATCCAAAGGCAATGTCTCTCTGAGACTCTTATTTGCCTTATAGGAGCATGTTTTCAATGATAGTAGAGAAGAGTGATGACAAATTGTCAACTAAAACGTTTACGTTACTGGAATTGCCAATAACTCTCTCCCAATCAATACTAGCAATTTCATATAAACATGCTGCTTGTGAAGAGTTTTTCATACTTCTTGTCACAATTTTTTTGTGATTGTTTGTCAAGCAGCCATTGAATGTGGCAATGGCTGCAGTGGTGATTTCTAAAATTTTTAACAAGGGGGGCTCTGGGCATAACCGAGCCCATTGTTTGGGCATGGCCCAGCTACAACCACGCCCATTTTTTTCAAAGATGGAAACACGATAACTTATTTTAATACTGACATAGTACAGTCAACAATAAGAAATGCCTCAGTAGCCAGATAGCAATGAACAATTGATCATAGCACTTTGGAAGCAAGGCCAATAAACTCTGAAAAGCCAAGCAAATGCAAAAGTATTAGGGGGGCTGAGCCCCCCCAAAACGAGCAGAAGTTTTAACAAGGGGGGGCTCCGCCCCCCTGAGCCCCCCCTAGAAATCACCCATGAATGGCTGCCTTGACAAAACCCACCAACCTCGCTAACCTCGTTCCAGATTGCATGCGCTATAAGCATGCGCAGAACGGAATTACTAGATACTTTCTCACGAGTAGTTAAGTCCAAACAACAAATGTTAGCGGTTTTTACATGGTGGGAAGCCAGATTGATGCGCAACAAATGAGGTTATACTCTTATTTTATAAGAATATCTACGTCTATGAAAAGGTCAATAGGTGCTAGTACGTATATGTGCTTCTCCATGAAATAACCACGTCAAAAACCCAGTCAAAGTGTTACAGAATGCATTCCAATTACTAATGAAGGTTACTATTTCAAATCTCTACAAAGTTTCTTGTAATTCCATTTCAGGCATGAAGTTTTACACTTTATAGACCGTTAGCCCCCATCTGGCACCCCTTCCCACAGACTGATAAGTTTGCAGTTCGCTCCGAATTTATTCGGCCCATAAGTCAGTAACCAAACTGTATTTCTTTCTAGTTGTAATTAGCACTATATCAACAATATGCTACCCAAATATAAAGCAGAATGTTTGTTAGTTAACGAAAATGACTGACAATTACTTTATTCTTTAGTACTTATTTAGTGATGTAAGAAACTGACGTCATATTCCTACATACTATACACTACAGTACCAAATACTTTACGGGGGGCTGGGAATTAAATGGGAGGTTGGGAAATATCCTGGAAATTAGTAATTTGGGGGTGTTTGGATAAACAGGCAGTTTAGGAGAGGTAAACACTATGTAAACTTTGTAATGTGGTCCCTAGGTCAAAAATCCAGCAATATATTCTTTCTAGTGGTAGTTCTCACTATATTGACAAACATTTGCCAAAATATGGAGCACAATACTTTTTAGTGTATAGAAAATGAACAAAGGAGTTATTTCATCATTTAGAATAGTATTTAGAAACCATGACATCATACTTTTCACTATTGTTATGCATCCACATCTGAAAACTTTGGTCAATCAAAAAGAAGAAAAATTGAATACTGTGAGGTATCACAGCCTAATGAACAGTTCAACATGATGGCAATAGCAGCATCTTTGAAATGAACTTGGATCTGGATGATGATATTTCCCATGATGAAGTTTGTTGTTGCCATATCTCATCACCAAGCTCACATGCACTCTTTTCTCTACATTTTTTAGAAACATTGCAATAACTCGTAATGTTGACTCTTCATTTTCTTCAGCATATGCTTCCACCTTCTTCCATATAACATCAGTTTGATATTTCAATTGTTTCTCCCCTAGCTGATCAAGTGACTTGGTTTTTCTCTCCTTTGATGGTGGCTTCTCATCAAGGAGAACTGGATTGAGCTCCTCACTGTCAAGTACCATAGCACTGCACTGCTTTTCTATCGGCACTAGTCTGAGCGCTGAGTGCTTTAATGCATCTTCCGTAGCGAGTTCTCAAGGCATTTAGTTTATACTTTAACATATCATCATCTACCACTGCAAGCTTCTTGACTATCACTGACTTCCCTTTATCCCAATCTGGAAGTTTAACATTGTTCGGCTTTTGGGCTTGACAGATGTTGAAGAATTCATCCCAAGTCAGTTTCATGTTGTGAATATAAAAGTTTTCCCAGTTTTGGGAAATTTTTATCACATTCAGTCCTTTTTGTTTGTTGCCAGTGAACGATTGTGATCATCAGCACACATGTAAGATGTTATCACACTCTTTTTCAATAGGGCAAGTGTGAAAGCATTTTACTGTGTTTGAAATATCAAAACTTTGTTTGAAGTTATTGAAGTCTGGATTAGCTGACTTTTGCTCCTTTGATGAAATTGCTAGATTCTGTTTATTTTGTCTTGTCTGCCACTGGCATTCTCAGTGACTTTTCAGCTTTTATAGCAAATGTCACTGTTTTCATTTCAGCACAGGCTTTTGGTGTCTGGTCATTAATTACAGACATCTAATTATAAAAGCAAAGATTGGTACCAAAATGAAAACTTTTCATAATGATGGAAATTTTGTGCTAATTTTTTGTTCCAGAGTGAAAAATGTGCCAAAGAAATCCACAAGAGCTTGCATGTACATAATTGTAATTTTTTCATGAGTTTTGATTTTTGCGTCTAAAATGCATTTATTTTGTAATATTTCTAGTTAACTAGAAGGATTTGCAAACTGTTATTATGTCTGGAAATGTGTAATTTCCATTGCTAAAACATATTTGACAGCCAAGATATTTTTACAATGAGATTACTATTTAAAATGCTTTTATTTCATAATATTTCTACATAAGAGGGATTATGAATTTCATCAATTTTTTGAGATCGACCATAGTAGAATTTCTTACTTCCCATTCACATCTGTCTTTAAGGAGTTGACATAGGCCAAACACTTCAAAACTTAGATTCTCTAACAGTTAAAATCCCATTCTTTAAGGAAATTTATACCTTCCAAATATTCTTTATAACACATGGAATTTTTGTCAAGAAAATGTGGTGTTTTTGCAAAATGTTAAAATGTACTATGTTTTAATCAAACTCCTTACAAAAAAAAACAGTGAAATTTTTGCTGTTTAAAGATTTTGAAACTGCCAAAACTTAAATTCCAAAACAGCCATGAATCTAGCTGTTCATTTCACAAAAGAAAATTACAAAAAAGCCCAATTTTCAATTTTTCTGGAGAAACTTCACATTGTAGATAGGCTCTGGCAAATTTTACACATGATCTACAAATGGCCTGCCAACTAGTAGGTAATTTGCTGAGATTCAATCTGCTATAACTTTGGAGTATGTCAAGCTTTTTATCTGATTTTTGCTTTTCTCCAATGAAATTTTGTTCTATTTTATGACCCATTGAAGCAAACATGAAATTGGAGAGGGTCCAATTTTTGAAATTTCCGGGCCCCAGCCTGTAGCTGGCTTTCTTCTTATTTCTGAAGTAGATACAGACTACCCATATAGTCCTTGGTCTTCTGTACTTCACAGCAGGTTAGCAATCATCAATGCCAAATTGATCAATTTATTGAATAGCTCAATGGGAGGGAAACAAAACAGATCAGCATTAGTCTTTAATGTTTTTGGGAGGGATTAATTCCTGTAGTGAAGCTTTTTTAGGACGTAACTTTTTCAACTGTTTCAACAGCTCTCTGACCATGACTTTCCTAAATGAAATCTTTATGGTGCTACTGATAGACCCCTTTGTTTTGAGAATACTCAAGTGTGAATCAAAGTATGGTATAATGTTTGAGCATGGATCCTCATTAAGGTCATTTCAAAGAGTCATCAATATTTGCCCAGGAGATACCAAAGGTTTCTGTTTTATTTGTAAAATACACGTTTTTGTTTTTATAAGAAAAAAGTTTATAAGAAAATGAGGCTCAAATCGTCAAAATCTTAAGAAAATCGTAAGAAAATCACGAGGCTCAAATTCCAAAATTCAGTTTTTTTTTAGGCCAAAAATTGGTAATTTCGTCGCTATTGTATTCAAAATGTTAAAGATGGAATCCAAATTCAAGTATACAATAGTATTAACGAAAGTGCAAACCACTCTAGCCAGTTTATTTCAGAAAAAGTTAAGAAAAATTTAAGAAAATCTGAGGCTCAATTTTGGGAAAAGTTAAGAAAATTGAGGCTCAGGCAAAATAGTGATTTTCTTATAAAAAAAAAAACGTGTAATCATTCATAATCTCATCAACTTTACCCTCATCTGATTCTACAATACCATTTTTAAAAGCATGATACAAGAAGTACTTTTAATCTTATAGAGCTTTGAAGTACTTTGATTCAAATCAGACATATCTTTTTGAATCTAATAGAAGTGATACATACCTCTAACTCCTGTACAGCACTTGATAGTATTGACATCTGTTGATGCACACCTCTAACTCCCATATAGCACTTGATGGTATTGGCATCTGTCCAACTGACACTTTGAATGGAGGACATTGTGCCTTCAACTGATAATGGAAGGTAGAATGTGCTACTATTGACCATTTCATTCAATATAAGATATAATTTATCAGAAATGTGAATGTAGTTTGATTTATCCAGCATACATGTGAGCATAAGAACTTAACAAACTGCATGTTTCTTTTGATATATGTATGAGACTGAGAAGGTATATCAGTATTATTTGATTTAGAAATAACCTTTTTTTCAGGTTTATTTGAATATGGGGTTGAGCTCTCAGGTTGTGGTTGCTCCATCATCATCATATTCAACATCAGACAGAAGAGGTGACCACAAAAGTGGGAGAAGATTTGCAGAGAAAGTAGAAGATGATCTGGATGAAAGAAGAAAGGAAGGGAAAGGTAGCAACAGTAGAGGAAAAGATGACAGAGGAAGCAAGGATAGTAGGAGCAGAGATGAGAGAAGAGATAAAGTAAGAGATGAGAAAGAGAGAGATGACAGAAGAGGAGATATGTCGCTAGATAGGAGGGAAAGAGAAGTGGACCACAGAGATGAACCCAGAAGAGAGGAAGATGAAGAAATTGAAAGGGAGAGGAAATCAAGACATTCTAAGCATAGACATGAGCGGAAAAACAAAAAGAGCCACAAGCAAAGATCAAAATCAGTGGAACGACCTAAAGAGATGAGTAAGAGAAAACTTGCAGAAGAGGTTCTGAGTGGTGATGCAAAAAAGAAGTAAGTGTGCTACTTTGAGGCATGTTAGATTTTTATTCATTGGGATGATGTAGTTGTTGCAGAATCAAGTGATATTGTAATGCTATGAGCTCTTGGAATTAGAACTCTTGATTCATTTTCTTTAAAGTGAAAGTAGAAGTGGGTTCATGTATAAATTTGTATGGATTAAACACCTCTTGGCAATCACAGCTGAATTATAACCTTCAGTAGGAGAGCCACATCAAAAAATAGGGTTTTGATCGGAATTTCTTTATTACAACATAACCAGATTTAAGAAGTAGCAGATTAAAAATAACACATATCCTTGTAAGACTAACTGTGTAAGACTAAACTATGATTTAATTGAGAGCATTTTGAGTCAATGCATCTTGTCATCAGCCAATAAATAAGAACTACAAGAGTCTTTATAGCTAAAGTGGGAAAACAAGGGAAAATAAATTTGTATGGATGAAATTTGCTGTTATGGAAGATGCTTATCTTGAGCCATCAGCTTGTATGGCAAGGTCAACAAATCCTCTCCTGGTTGCCTTCATCTCCCCAGTGTTTAAATGTGAGCAATGAGTTCACATGCAACCCAATGTTCATTTTATGTAGCTCATGCTAAGTATATCCAGCATCGATTAAGCTTTTTCTTTGGCATGCTAGTGTGTGATTGTCTTATTTTTGTTATTATTGCACAGCAGAGCTCATTACTTTTCACAACAGTACATATACTGCTTACAGGCACAGATTTTATCTCTTTACAATTCTTCAGGCTCATTTAGTCCAAATCTGTATTGGGCCATCTTTTATTTTTTTATTTGCTGACCTATCTTTTGCTGTTTTATGCCTGATTATCAGGTTTATCAAAAGTTTTGATGAGGTGTGATGTAAAGATACAGGACAGCAAAAGATAGGTCAGCATTGCTCTTGAATGTTTTTATTACTCTTCAAAATTTGATAGACCTTTTGCACAGTGTTATTTTGGATGAGAGGACAAAGGTAGCCCCCTTTGAAAGAGTGTGTTAAGAGTTGCCATAATTATTGCATTATTGTTCAACATGTGTGAGGTACTGTTGCAAGATTTGAGCCTGTATTATGGGGGTAATACTTTTCTCAGTCATATTAGCATTATTTTCAATTGTATTTTTCATGATTGTGTTAAGCACTCCATAATTTCTATTAGCTTTTGTTTATCTGAAGGAAGTATGAAGAGGATGGAATCAATAAAGAGAAGGTGTTGGTGAAGAGAGAGGTATAAAGTGTCTTACATTAAGATAGCATAATAAAGCTAAATTATATGCTTTTGAAAAGGGGTCCAATTTTGGCAGTAGCAATGAAAGTACTTAGGAAAAATATTTTTTTATGAAAGTGTGACTACATTGTTATTCCAAGTTGCTGACTAGCAATAGTGTACCTACCTGCTAGATATGCTTTTTCAAGTGTTGCAATACTAAGGCACTATGTCAATTGTTGTGTAAATAAATGATGTCTTTTTACTAGAATGTTCTATTTTCAAATGTTCCTATGCACGTAATGTAAAATTAAAATCTATTTCAGCCAATTTCATTAGAGCAGTTGATTGCACAGAGAGAAGAAGAGCAAAAAGCTTTGGAAAAGGTGCGCACATTTGTAGCAATTATTTCTTCATTCCAATTCATATGTAATGCAGTAAAGTTAAGTTTTGTTTTTTTGATAGTCTCTATGCAAAGGTATGGTAAAGCTTTGTTGTTTAAGTGAAGACTGACCCCAGTAATTTATCTATTGGGAGTGTGGAGGGACGTCACACCCTCAAACATGTACAAAATTGAAGGAAAGTTTGTCAAAGGTTGCTCATAATGCAGGAGCATCTCATTGTTCACATCGTTTTTTATCAGAGCAGCAGGCTGTTTATCATGGATTTCCATCTTTTTCGGTCGTCCGCTTTCCTTACACAATCTACATAGCTTAACTTTGTTCATTCTTTGATATTATCTATCCATAAGGCTCTAGGTCTTCCTCTCCCTCTTTTCCCATTTAGTTTTCCTTCCACCAATAATCTTTGTAGTCCATCTCTTCGAAATATAGACCCAAAATGTGCTACTTGTCTTTGTTTAGCTATTTTAAACAGTAGTTATTTGTTGCCTATCATTGTGAAAATTTTGCTGTTTGACTTGTGTGCTGTCCATGGCATTCTAAGCCTTCGTCTGTAGATCCACATTTCAAAAGCATTATTTTCTTCGTTATTGTCCACCTTTCAGAGCCACACAGGAATGTTGCCCATACATAACATTTTACAATGCGCTTTCTTATATTTTTATGTTTATGCTTGTATCTCTGGATGATAATATAGTTGAAAAGTTCTTATATGCAATTCTTGCTATTTCAATTCTTCTTTTTATTTCCTTATCACTTTTCCCGTCATCTGTTACCATATGTCCTAGATAGACCATGCTAGTCACTTGCTTTTAGTAAGTAATGCCGAGGAAAGGCCGTAGGGCCTATAACAAAGCCCCGACAAAGGAAAAACTGAGAAAATGAGGGGACGTTAGAAAGGGATACAAGATCAAGTTTGTTGATGTTAGATTTAAAAGATGACAAATTGTAGGATTCGGGGAAAGTAGTGGGTGGCAATGAGTTCCACAGTTGAGAAGTTCTGGGAATGAAAGATGATTTGTGAGATAGAGTTCGTGGATTAGGTAGTGTAACTTGGAAAGGGTGTGAAATCACCCTGAATTGTTAATGTTTCATCAAAGTTTGAAAATCAAGTTAATAAAGCCATTGCATCTTGTTTCTATAGTGTGAAGCCCCGTGTGGTTTACAACACTAGAATGATGCTACCATCTGCTAAAAGAGATAGCGTTCCTACCACTCAGAAAAGCTGTGTTGTTTATGAATTTCTGTGCTGATGTAAAGCTCGGTACGTAGGACGCACTGTGTAGAAGCTAGCAGACAGAATAAAGCAACATGTTCCTACGAGCATCAGGAAGAAAAGTCATACCGTACGAGAATAGCCACCTTGTATGTGTAAAAACAAAAATTCTCAGATTAACTGTGAATCGGCTATAGGACAACATCTTATTACAAATCCAGAATGGGCCAAAGCATATATAGATGTTAATTTTCGGGTCATTGGGAAAGCAAGATCGTCCTTCCAGTTAAGTGTTTTGGAATCTGTTTACATGAAGACTTAAAACCGAGTCTTGTGTAGACAAAAAAAGTTCGTTTTTTCATTAGGACTCTTCAATTAAACAATCATTGATAGATCCAAATTGGCCACTCTTGGGGCCAATAAGGTGCATCCTATCACATGTAACCGCATCTGGCTATATATTTAGGTTCACCGTTCGGTTACTACCCGAGGTTTCATACTCTGAGTGTCGGACGAAACAAGTTTTCAGTAAATTAAAAGAATGTTGCAGCTTTTTCGTGCTGTATATTATTATTATTGTTATAGAGGCCACATTTGACATTATCATCATAAGTTCACATCAGATTTTCCCAATCGCATCTGTTTTTTCCCGAAAGAATCAACGTATGCCCTTACACCCAGCTCTCAAACAATGTATTTAAGTGGAACTGTTCCGGTGCAGTTCCCAGTGTAAACGGGGTACTGATTTGGATCTGATTCAGTGCAAATGCTGGGAAAAGTTGCTACGGATCCAAAATGGATCCGTACCTTTTTGGATCCGTTTTGGTGTAAACGAAGTCTTAAACGCCGTTCTGTTATGTCTCCCCTTTGGCATGTGAAGTGCGTGACCTGCCAACTACACCCTTCTTTTGGTCACTATGTCTGGTAGTCTAGTAGTCCGTGTATGTTGAAGAATTTCCTGGTTTGTTATGCGCGTTACAGGTGGAGAATAATGTTTACATGACATATTGCAAATCAGAAACAGTAGCACAATTCAGCAGAGAAGCTATTCCCCTGGTATCATAATAGGAAGTTGTGGTAAAAAGTTTGATGGAAAAAATAAGGTTTTATGGATTAAATTTTCAACATTAACAGATATGATGGTGATATGAGTATCATCAGCGTAGAGACGTGCGTTAGAGTGCATTGGGCATTTTTCAAAATCGTTCATGTGTATTATAAAGAGAAGGGGGCCAAGGCATGGGCCTTGCAGGATGCCAAAAGTTACAGTTCTAGCCCCCAACTTGAAGCCATTTGCGACACAGTACTGTTTCGTATTTTCAAGATATGATTGAAGGCAGTCCCCAGCAATATTTCGAATCCCGTATTTTCTGTAGTTTTCCTATCAAAACTGCATTGTTAACGGTATCAAATGCTTTTTTCAAGTCGAGGAATATTGTTAGTTTGAGTTGCTTGTCGTTAATATTTTTATACCAGTTGTTTGTACTATCAATCAATGATGTAATTGTTGAACAATATTTTTGAAAGACTAATTGACGCATTGTAAAGGCTCCGTAACATCTTTTATCAATATTATTAAAATTTTATCAGCCTAAGGTTCCTGACAAACTCTGTATTCACGGCTCTTTTTTGCATCTGTAGCACTCATTTATTACTTTAAGGGTTGCGCATTACAAGCAGCCACAACAACTGTACCATCCTACTAGCAACTTGCACGTTGGATGCTTCAGTGTTATGTTCAGGAAAGCTGTAGGACTTACTTTGGCGGCTTCAGATTTACCTGTTAAGGAATTGGGCAATGTTTGTTGGATGCACAACATTGCATTCGATCCTTACTTGTAACTACCACAAATGCATTTTAATTTAGCATATTATGGACTCTTCAGTTTTCCGGGAACATCTAGTGAATGAGTGCCTCTACATTCATGCTGATCGCTAGGTCCGGCTTTCCTGCGACAGTTTTCCAATCCCATAAGAAAGATGATTTGATGGAAGAGCTTGAGCAAGCCATGGAGAACTCAACGTATGCCCACATTTGATGAAGATGGTTGTGAGTAAGCCGTTTCTCATCTCAACCTTTGCACGTTGACAATGCAGCATAGCAGAGAACTATTGAATCAGATGCATTTAGTTGAATGATGAAGACTTTTGAGGGATAAAATTTCATATATCTGAAACAGCCCAAAATCAAACCAATGTCAAGCCATTGATTGAAAATTGCATTCGAGCAGATATAGTACGATCTCCTATGAAACAATACTAAGTAGCTGAGAGTATAGATGTATTCATGATTCACAGTTTGGTTTCATTCGTTAAACTGTTAGTTTGATTTGAAACATTCCAACCCAAGTGATGAGACTATACTACACCGCAAGAAATAGTTATAGTATGGATGGAAAGTTATTGTCGAGGGGATTTATTGTCAGGTCCAGATTCTAGTTGTAGGGCTAATTTGAGAGGAACAGCTTATTCATTTTTAGGCACCCTACGAAAATTTGATCCTAGAGTGTTTAATGAAGTTTTCGTTAATATCTTTCTTGTGTGATTTGAAATTGTTGTTCATTTTTTCCGAAAAGCCAAAATTTCTGACAAAGGAAGAGCGAGCCGCAGAGGCATTGAGAAGGAGGCACTTACAAGTTGAAGAACAAAGAAAGCATTTAGAGGTCTTCATATTAGTTTTAATCCTGCTTTGGTTCATTTAGTCTTATTTTTTCATGTTCCTCTGTTGATATTTCAAATTTAGTGACCATAGTTAGGTGCTAAGGTCTTATTCTACTTTAGATTTTTATCAAGAATTATCCTTTGTCATCACCATCATTTAGTTTAATGGTCTAAAGCATGTCTATATATTTAAATTTTCTTCCGTTACACGGCTTTTTTCACTTTTTCTATTGACTGGCTCAAATATTATTGAAATATAGCTCTCTAATTGTCATCAGAAACTTAGTAATTTTGTATTAGCTAGGTTTATCACCAGCTACTTGGTCATGTAATGTTTATTTCTGTTTCCTTGAAAGTAGCAGCACCACTTTTAAGAGAAAGTATCATCTATTTATCTTCGATTTTCGTGAGATACTTATGCATCAGACAGTTTTCATCGTGATCGCTCGAATCAACTATTTTGTTGTCTTTTAGGAGGCAAAGAAAGTACGTGAAACTTATGAAAAAGAGGCTAGAGGTGGTCTTACTAAATATTTTGCACTCTTGAATAAGTTTGTTATGTATCAAGATTATTACTCAAGACTTGTAAATATCATTCCTGATTTTTTATTGTTTTACGCATTTGTATGTTGTACTGCATATAGGATGTCAAGATAGCATGATATTTAAATCCCCGAGTTAGTTTTTGTTTTACCCCAGGGGATCAAACACTTTTGATTATGACTAAGGGTTGATTTATACGTCGCACTTAACTCGACTCGAATCAATTCCATACCCCAGATAGAAACTAAGTGTCTATTTGATTCATGAAAAATGCGACGTATAAATCCAATATTTCAATTAAGTCGACTCTAATATTAAGTGCGAGTCAAATTCATGATGCCCACTCGAATTTTGCGACATAAGATCGGATTGGCTTTATGCTTCGCATTTAACTCGACTTGAATCAAAAACAAATCATTCCAGTCCGTCAATTTGACGCCTCACACATACTGTTTATCTCACACCAAAGAATCTTACCTTTGGTATCGTACCTTTGGTAGCCTACAGTAAGTTTATAGAGCTTAATACAACCACAAAATATTTGATATTATTACTATGCGATGTATTAACCTTTTTATGATAATAAAGTACCCCATTCAAACGGGCACAGTTTGTCCTCACTTTCCATTTTGGCTGAGGACAAGGAACGTTCATTCCCATTGAGCCTTGTGTCAGGCGCCCTTGCTAAAATCGACCGTGCAATTGATTCGAGTCAAGTTAAGTGCGACGTATAAATCAACCCTAATTTGCACTGAATTTGCATATTTTCGGATCAGTTGCTTTAATGTCTCGTTTCGATGTTTTGTTTCTTAGATGACTATGGTCGCGAAAATTTCAGGGATAGAAGAGGTAGAGACTATGATCGACATCAAACTAGAGACAGAAGGAGGGAAAGAGATAAGTCACCGGATAAAGGAAAGGTTCTCACAATAAACAGCATATTCTTTTTTATGTTTACTTCTTTCCTTTGCGTAGTACTCATTTGAGAAGCAGATAATGATGAGAAAGCTTTTGTTAGAAGTGTGAATTTTTCCTTCTATTTGATACATGTTTTGAAGTTTTGTACATGACTTTGTTACAGCCCTTCCATTGTATATGGGTATAAGATTTTATTAATATTTCAATTGTTATGTTGTCTCCTGTGATTCTGGGTTTATTTTAAATTTTGGTTTCTAGGAAGAGAATGAAGCAAAAAGTGAAGAGGTGAGTAATTGTTTAAATGGTATCAAAAAGTTCATTTGAAACACGTTTTAGATAAAGATAGATAAAGAACACAAATTGGAATTTTATCACTTGGAAATGTTTACTCCGCTAAATAGAAGGGTGGGGCATTACTTAGCAAACAATGTTGGTGGCGAAGAATTGGTTTGAACAATAAATTACTTATTGGCATGTAATCAATAACTCATTGAGTCTTTCCTTGCGCCGTTTGTCATACATCAGTGGATTATTCTAAAAATCTTCCTTCATACTAAACTAAGTTATCAAATTACAGTTGGCAAAAGATTCGAGAGCAGTCGAAGCAATTCAAGTAAGTTATTGTTGTATTTTTTCAATGTTATGTAAGCCCTTCTCCAACTTGAAGCTAAAAATGACCTCTACATTTGCTATTTGATACAGTTTCCATCCGTTTGCTCCTAACAAGTGGAATGGTCCACCGTGCATTAACTGGAAATGACAATGCTGAGAGCCACCAGCCTACTACCCCTGTCCATTTACTTTCGTGTAGCTAGTGGACCAACTTTCTTTTCAGTTGGTATCTTCCCAAGAATTTTGCGCCTTCCCTGTCCTGATGCCAAATCCACTATTCGTTGCTAACTTTGTATATTACTATTTTTCCTGTTTTGTAATTTTTTTGTCAAAAAATTTTATGTGCTTGTTTCTTTTTATTAGCGATCTACTTGTGCCTTAAATAAATAGGCTGAAATCAGCTTTTAGCTATTGTATTGTAGTTGCATAGCGCTGTATGCTAATTTCGTCGCATACAATGACCATTTACTTAGGGAAAATGCTATTTCGAAGACAATAATGATCGTCTATTTCAATCAGTCAACTTGTTTCAATTTGCGGGTGATGCGGGGGTTGTTACAAGTGGCGAAAAGGATAACTTTTGAGCATTTTTTCGATTTCAAGATGAGCAGTGAAACAGTCAAAACTGCTGTTCCTATTCTTCATCTTTATGAAGGATGTCGACAACTTGCCCCATTCATCCGAAAAACAAGCTATTAGTTTATCATAGATACCCATGCCTACTGGGAGGTGTTAAATTTCGGTCATTTTATCATAACGAAGGAGAGTGCTTTGAGAGCGTCACATTCCATGAAAGCGTTCTGTCACAAATAATGCCTCCTATTTGCAAATGCTACTATTTTTAGGAAGCATTACGGCTTTTGGGTACAACTTGGAGGTTCTCTAGATTGTCTGATATTACTATGATTTGAGTCTTGTTCCAAACGTTTGGAACAAAGTAAAGCATACAGTTGTTTCTACGACAAACCTCTTTTTATCAAATGGCTATATTTCATTACATCTGCAAGCCATTCGACCAGAATTGCGCAAAAAGGCCTATTTTTTAAATGCTCTTTTCGTTCAAATCTTCAAAACATAGGAATTCTACGAATATATTTATGTTATGATTACTCAATTCTTGAAGAATTTGATAGGAAAAATTGATAGTCTATTGGACACTTCAGATGATTTTTTTAGGCTTATCTCTGTTTTAGTTTTATTGACTGTCTTTACCACTCCAATTCCCACATGATGCCAATATCTTTACCACTCCAATTCCCACATGATGCCAATATCTTTACCATAACAACTTGCCGATAAAGTGCGGAAAAGTTTATTTTTCTACACTTAAAATGTCTGTTCCAAGAGATGGCCACTACGTGCGTTAATTACTCCATAAAGCACATAGCTCATTTCTCAGTAGCAATTATCTCATGTGCCACAAAAATGTATTTATGTAGCACTTTCTCACTGATTGTACTTTGATATCTATGGAAAATATATCAGAGTTTCATTCCAAAAACAAACTAGGTCACCCTACGATAAGCTGAGCTCTCCTAACTTAGAGTGATGTTGTTGTATCTAGGCACGCTATCTGGGAATCATAAAGAAAAAAAGAAGAATTAGAAGAATGAACGATCGAAAGTTTGTGTTTGATTGGGATGCTGGCGAAGATACATCTGACGATTATAATCCCTTGTAAGTTGGCATACTTTTCATTTTTAGATGACAAGAATACAAGTTAGCTTTTCGTTTGTTTTCATGTGTTATTGGTAGATGCCATGCAGAACGGCTACGTTACCAGTAAAATTGAGCTTTATTTACTCCACTGCTCTCCCCAAGCACAGAAATGCATAAGAGTATATTGCTATATGTATTTTCTTAATGTTTCCTTTTGCTTTTTAGTATATGCTAGTTAATATGATGATTTGCAATAGTCATGATCATCATATTCAAAGGTACTTCATTTCCTTTCATTACCGGATATCAATGGTGCTGCTAACCTTTCTTGTTATCAGGTACAGTGAAAAGCACGAAGTTCTGCTATTTGGTAGAGGTCATATTGCAGGTATTGATGTGAAGGTACGTCTGATGTTATTTTGATCTCCAAATCAAAGGTTGGGAAATAGTCTATTTTTTGAATTGTACAAATGTTCCTTTAGACTGATTCCATATGCTCTTCAAATGGAATTGTTAGTAATAGCTTCACTTGTTTTAGTTCTCGAAGAATATTATTGGTCCTTATTTTTTTCCATGTATTTTTTATTATAGACCATTTTTCTACTAGTATCAGTAACCAATTTGTGTATATTATTTGTTACATAGATGAAGTTTAGGTTTTTCCACTATCTTGCTTTGACTTTGTTTACTAATATTAGCAATTCATAACTATTGCAAAAATATCATCTTTAATTGCTGATGATAACTCTTGCCAGAGCCGAAACATTCGTTTATTTAGCACAGTGTTTGGTCACTGTCGTTTCATTTGTCTTTAGCTATAATGTCGTGATTTATTACGTCTCTGTCACCATTTTATTGGAATTGATGAGTTGAATGTCGCATTCAAAAATATCTTTTAGTATCGTTGTCTTCATATTTAATTGTATTCCAAGGTGCGATTCCTGAAATCTCCGTCAATTATTAATACATTAATTTTAGATTCTCATACTACATCAAAGAATGTTGTGTGTACAAAATAAATATCACATACTATGTTTCCCGTGTTTTTTAGGCTCAGAAAAAAGCACAATCAAAATTCTATGAGGAATTGGTTGAAAAGAGAAGAACAGATTTAGAGAAGACTCAAGCTGTGTAAATAGCATGCATACTTCATTATATCTACGAAACTATGTCGTGAATTATTATTAGCATTTTGTTGAGAAGAGGTGTTTGATGAGAATTTTATGAGAAAGTATAACTTTTTAGTAATTAGGTTACTCTTAAGTTAATTCCCCTGTCATAATGGATAGAAATATTTATTATATTCCAGCGTATAGTACTTGCCTTCAATTATAGCTCACGAGATCATGATTTGTTTTGTCAGCCGAACTTGTGCAGTTGCCTATTATAGTTCTAGTTTTTTTATTGAAATAATTTATACTAGCTCGGTCTTCAAATCACACCATGTTGCACTCACTTAACTATATACATAGTGCTCGATTGATCTCAGTTCATACTTTACGGTTGTTGATTTTGCTGATGTAGAACATTGGTCAGTTGCTGTCAACATTGCTACTATCTTGATACTTTTTTAGTAAAAGAATAAAGAGTGCTGCAGAGAAGGAAACTGTAAAAGAATATAAAGAACGGCACTGGACAAAGAAACCTTTGGAAGAAATGACTTCGAGAGATTATCGTATATTTCGGGAAGATTTTCACATTTCATGCAAAGGTCTGAACCATGTAGTGCATTCTCGTTGCGATAGTTTATATGCTGTTTGTTGTGTGAGAAGCAGCTTTCATTTGCTTGAGGAGCCAAACGGTAGTGTCATATAATCGCCGCATAGTGGTGTCGCATAATCGCGGCATGTAGACAAGAAGTTGTAGTAGACGCTTCATATACCACTTGCATTGTTTTTGAATTGTTGGTGTTGATTGCAAAAGAATTTAGGAAATTATTTTTGCACTGTTTTTGTGCTATGCCGTACTGATTGTGAAGCCGTTCTAATTTCTCTTGATACCTATTAATTTCTTCTTATATTCTGTCTCAATTTTGTTATGTTAAAGGTGGAAACATACCACACCCAATTCGATATTGGAAGGAATCCGGACTCCCCAGAGACATTCTTGATATCATTGATGATCTGAAATACAAGGTATTTGTCTACATTCATAGTTTTCAATTTTATCATCGTTTTATATGTATTATCAATTTATGGCAAGACTATGTTTTAGCGTATGCATGTTGATTGTTTCAATTTTGTGTTACTACTATAGTCAAGTGTCGGTCCCTAGGCCCATCTTTGGATGGCGAAAATATATGGCTCCCGAACTGCCCCGAGCCTAAAATTTTGGATTTCTTCCTGACTTGTGTTTTTCTACCTGTGGTCCAAGGAGAACATACATAACATGCTTTCAATAGTTCAGTTCGTCACCCACTATTGGTCCTCGCTCCAAAGTGGCAAAATACCCTAACACTATTCTTATCATATTGTGGTAGCGATTTGAATGTGGATTATGTTGAATTTGAATCACCTTTCAATTCTTTACGGAGAGGAACCCTTCTGCAAAGATGCTGGTTCTCAAGGTTTTGAAAAAAGTTAAAAGTCTCAGTACAAATATTACCTTAAAAACAAATTTAGTGAGGTGGTCTATAAAACTTGCAGACGCTATATAGATGGATGCCTAAATTCAGTTATCTTCAAATGCATTGAAGTAGGACTGTCCAATTTTTCAAATCTCCTGTTAACAAAGTATTTTAAATATCAGGATCCTACACCTATACAGAGAATGGCTATTCCAATTGGTTTGCAAAATCGAGACATTATTGGCATTGCAGAAACAGGTGAATGTTTATATTCTTTATAATAAAAATGTTCTACGATCCATTTCATATTGATATTGCCCTAATACACAAAATAATGTGCTTAATTGTAATGCTCTTTCCACGAACTATATTGCAAATTAGAGAATTTGTTTTCCATTATTTCATGTGTTGCTTCTTTTGAACTCAGGGAGTGGAAAAACTGCAGCATTTGTCATTCCACTGCTTGTTTGGATAATGGGACTTCCCACTGCAGAGAGGTTTCGTCACTATTTTCTTGTAGTATACGTTTTGTATTTGCTCTTAAACAAAACACACATTATGAAAAATATTGTAAATTCTTGAAAATTGCTTGTATTTCGCAACTACCTTTTTTACTTCTCATTTTCGTGACTTTTGTTTGATATCTTCAGAAACACCGGAGACCAAGGCCCATTTGCAATTATCCTTGCTCCAACAAGAGAACTTGCACAGCAGGTAGTTTTAGCATATTTTTTTCATTCTAGAATTTGGTTTTTTGCCACCTTGTTTGTACCATGACACATTTTCTACTTAAAAGGCTCCCAGAGGACACCACCAAATAGAATTATTCCACAATACAAAAGTTTTTATTCCTTGTACCCGTGTGCTCAGTGGAACCATATAGCGTATTATGCCATCCCCATATGGAGCTGTGTACACCACTCATTACATGTAACCCTTGCAACGACAGCACAGAAAATTAGTACTTCTTACTAAAGGTAGCGTAGTGGCGTATACGGTCGATTGTTTTACAACACTAGTCAGCATATTTTTCATCAGAAATCTCATTAATCATTTCCTAGCGTATTTTTTCACGCTGTTTTCAGGTATGTTTTGAGTTTCTCTGTAGCACATCAGGCTTTTGAGAACCAGAAGACCCCCAATTTCATGAAAATTAAATGAAGTTCCACAATCTGCATGAAATCGATCCAGTTATTATTGTAGATGATGTCTTTTCTAACGTTAATTAATATGTCTTCAGTGGATGAAGTGCAACAATTAGAGTATTTACTAACATAATTTGATCACAAATTGTTTTAGAGCTATTTTAGATTTTTTGGCCTAGATGATACGCATGGTTTGCATGTGAGTGGTTGAGTGCAAACTTTCTGAGAAACAACAAGGCCCCTGATTACGAAGATAGTGCTATTAATCTCATTGAAAGCTGCACAAAATAGAGGTGCTGAATTCTATTAAAATTTAGCTGCTTGCATTTCCATTTTGACTTCCTTATGAGAATTGCAGGCAGTAAATTATGAGCAATATGAAATTTTTCCAAAAGACAAAAGACTACGGAAGCTCAGTATTAGATAAGTTGAAATGAAAACATGATTGTAGATCACTTCTGGATGCTGCATCATGATAATTCCGACAAGAAGCTCTAGTAAAATCACATGAATGAAGAATCTAAATCACATAAATGTCACATAGTTTTTAAGACACTTCTAAGGATATAAATGAGTTTATTAGATTTGAGTTATGAAAAAGTTATTTATTGAAAAGAAATTAGATGAAGTTAAAAATGAAAGTACAAAAGACATAGAATAATTTACTATAGCATAAAATATGAAAAACATATATACAGCCTTGTTTGGGAAAAAATGGTTGGAAATTGTTAGAGTAAAGTCCGGGAACCATAGAAGCATAGGCAAATCTTCCATAAGTTGTATTTTACTCACCAAAAAAGTATTTAAGTCAAATAGGTAAGTTGTCTGTGATGCTAATTTCGACTTGATGCCTTGCATTTTTTTGTTTTTGGTAAAATGTGGGGTCATTGTATCTCAAAAATATGACATGTAAGAGAAAAGCTAATCAAGTAACTGAAAATCAGGGCGAAAAATCCATCTAGTAAAGTATATTTTGATCTCAGATGATTAAAATAGTGAAAATGCTCAACCAGTGTAATTTATTAGTTTTTGTAGTTTGATATTTAATCCAGTTTTAGGTGATGGCATTGCTATCCGGTAATTTGTTGAATAGTGGTACCTTACGGTACTTGAGTAATATTTCTTAGCAAGCTGTTACATAGAGGGTAGTTGGTTGTTAGCACAAATTCACAATCGCAACTCTCTGTTGTTGAGACCATTATTATTGTACTGTCTACTGCCACTCTCTGATAAGGTTGCACAGGTTAATTGTCCTGCTAACGCACTACCTGAACAGATGTTTCATTATATCAAAGTATTTGCAGTAGCTATTTGTTTAAAGGATGACATGACAGTAAACATGAAAAATTCTCTTTGTATATTGAACTGTAACTGCGCAGTGGTTGATAGCCATTTCGTAGATCGTATATTTTATAAATTAAAGTATCATTTTGCTATTTCAAGATTGATGAAGAGGCACAAAAGTTTGCAAAGAACCTCGGAATCAGAACAGTTAATATTATTGGAGGTGTAAGTTGTTTCATCTACTTGACTCAAGTCTAACATTGAATCAATTATTTAATTGTCTATGCCTTGTTTTCTCCAATTTTGCCTCCTTGATATTTTTGTAAATGTGACATCTCTTTTCATTTAGCTTATTTTCATAGGAAATTTTGGTATTTTAGTTATCAAGGGAAGAGCAAGGATTCCAATTAAGACTTGGCTGTGAGGTACTGATATCACATTTACGTTTAATAAATCCTTCACTTTTATATTTCATTCTCATACTGGTTTTTTTTCTAACTATGCTTTAGTTTTAATGTTTCTTTAATGCAAAGTTTTTTTTAAAAGATTGTTATTGCAACCCCTGGTAGACTCATCGACGTTCTTGGTATGAAATTACGCACCTATTATGCTTACATGTTGACATATGATTTTTATTTGCGCCAAAATTGTGAATCTATGAATGTCACTTTGCATGCCATTCCTTTTTTCTTTGATCAAATCTTTTCTGCTCTTGTTGCTTTCAGCATAAACTCGTTGCTTTGATTTTCAACCCTTTATAGGCATACTTCCTAATTGTTGTTTACTTTCAGAAAACCGATATCTGGTACTTAGCCAGTGCTCCTATGTTGTACTTGATGAAGCAGATCGTATGATCGATATGGGCTTTGAGCCGGATGTCCAAAGAATCTTGGAATTTCTTCCAGTTACAAATTTGAAACCTGATAACGATGATGCTGAAAATCCTGAAAAGTTGACCACTAATATGTCAACTAAGGCCAGATATAGACAAGTAATTATTAGTTCTGTTATTTTTAATGAGATTGTGGCTCCCTTTTCCAAATTTTTGAATAGTAATCTTGTATGTTAAAGTTAATATGTGAAAACGTACCACAAGCTGTAGAGCCAAATAAGAAAGGGGAGGACTCAAATACACTCTTGATTATAAGAATAAAGCTTATAAAAACTGTGAGGCGCGAAAGGGCAAAAATTTTAGATTATTTAAAAATAACTCAAGGCTATAGCTTCAGCTATGGCTTTAGCTTTTTATAAGTAATAAGTATTTTAGTATTTTAGTTATGGTACTACTTTCAGCTTAGCTTTTGCATCGTCAATTCAATATTTATTTCTCTATTCAGCACTTGCTCTGTTTTATGATGCAGGAAAGCATCAGCAGAGTTTGAATATGTTCCTTTGATTTTCAGACGAAGCTACACTTTCGGTATTTAAGAATAATTTAAGATAAATCTTTTGCTCAAAATCAGAGTTTTTGAGAGGATTGAATCTTAGCGAAAATTCTGGTATTTTTTTAACAGACTGTGCAACAGGGCGGCAGTACCCAAGAAAGATTGGGGTCAAGGGGCCTTTTCCCTTGAAAAAATTTTAAATCGTGGTTAAATGCCTTTTGTCAGTATAGAGATACGTCCTTTCTAGAATGTTACCGGTAGATCAGGCCAATGATGTGCATATGAGAACATTCGATACAAATTTTAACCTTACTATTCCAAATTACGCAGAAAAAGATTAAGGGGCTCATTCCCCACAAGAAGCAGAAGAGGATTAGCTCCTGGCCCCCTCTTCTACAACCCTGAAGCCGCACTATCATTGATTTTCTGATAAAGAATATATTATAGTTTTTTTCACGTTTTCACATTTTTTCATGTCTGTCAAAGGCGCATTGATATTTTCTTTTTAGACTGTTATGTTCACAGCAACTATGCCTCCCCAAGTTGAAAGACTTGCTAGAGCTTACTTGAGGTACTTTTTTCTTTAAGGCTATAATTTTTCCTACTTTTAGATTGCATTGATTATTTTTACTTTCTTCAGCACATAAAAATATGGATTTCTGTATTAATTTTTTTGACTATCTGTTGTTAAGTTGCTTGTAAAGTTAATGTAATTTATAATCAAGTTAATTATCATCTGCTGATGCTTTGTTTGCTTGTGTGAAAAGTGAAATTCCCCTGTCATTGCTTTTGATCCCCCTTTCTTAAAATTATGTTTTAGACGCCCCGCTGTTGTGTACATTGGCTCTGCAGGTATGTAAATTTTTCTATCTGACTATTTTATGACAGCAAATGGAGAAGACGGTGCGAGGTCTGGAACTAGTGTGAAGAGACGAGCTAGCATACCCCCATACTTTGTACTCGAGCTGAACCGTGATGGGAGATGTATTGTGTTGGGCAGGTAATGGTGCAATTCCTTCAGCTTGATTTTACTATTGAAGTTGCATCATTCAACTCTAATGAAGTAAAAGCAAGCGAAGTATTTTTGTTGTGTTTGCCGTTCACTTTTATTATTTCAGCATTAACAGGCTGTTGTGGAGGAGGCACAGCCAGCAGTTTCTTTTGTCCTTTTGACAAAATATCCTTTAAATTGAAAAGTACACATGAACGAAAAGTCGAATATATCAGTTTTGAAGGAGTATATCTGTTTACTGGTTGCTGTGCATTATAAGATCTATTTTAGACTCAAAATGTAAGAAACTGGAAATGAGCAACAGGTTTACGGCCATTTCATGCACTTCACAGCGTGACATACGTCAAAATTACTAGTTAAAAAGTACCATTACAAGAGTTTCTTTTGAGACTGGTGATCGCAAAAAGGCTATTTTTAAAGCGTAGACTCAACAAATTAATAATTTTGATATGGAAATGAATTTCATCCTATTGCCTATGACCCATGCTACTCTTTTGAAATAGTCACGACGTGACTAAATTTTTCTATAGGAAATTACATGATCGCTAAATTTCAAAAGTTCAGCTTTTTCGAACATTTAGAGGCCTGTTTAATGCTATGAGTATATGCCCCTAGGTATAATTTTTTATAATTAGGAAAGGGGATTTTTTAATTTTTTGCTAGTTTTGGAAAAAAGCGACCATCAAACATAGGCAGTTGTCACGGCGTGACCAATGGGAAATTGTACCTTTAATTATTTGGCTCTTAGATCCAAACAGTAATAAATATGGCAAAAGCCAACGCATCTCAGCACTGAAGTAAAATGAATAATAGTACAAGGTTTGCCAAACATTGAGAAATCGAGATTCAAATTTTATACTGTATTACCAGAGAGAGTCACGTCATGTATATGGGCATCAATGATTGCCATAAATGAACACGTAACTAGCATTTTCGGCCCTGCATGAACATCACTCCTAACACTTCCTCTCACATGAAAGTACTTGATTGATCTCAAGTGAAGTAGGTATATATAAGAAAGACATTCGTCGATATGAGTGTAAGAACTGTATGAAACCAGGTGAAAAGCCACATGCGGCTCGGAAGCTATGGGCTGGTCACCCCTGATTTAGAACGTACATGCAAGAATTGGGAGCTTCATGGAGCTTGTTGTCAAAGTATGTTGCAGTGGAGTATGGCTTCAAATCAATTTTCTAATCTGCGTACTACATATAATGAGCTTTGAAGATAATTGTCTTGCCCCCCGCATTGGCCCCTCAATTTTTCTAAGAATAGTTCACTCAAAATGAATACATAGTTCACTGATTCTATAAATGGCAATCTCGTGATCACGCCATTCAAACACAAAGAAAACGCCCCTTTTAGACAAGGAGAGCTTGTAAAATGTCAAAGAAATAGCACTGCAGGACAATGACATTACGGGAAATTGTAGAAAAAGGTAGGGAGTGCCTGTCAGAGAGGAAACTTATCCTGAGCCATCGGCATATGAGGTAAGGTGGACAGTTCCTTTCGCCGTCGTCTTTATCTCTCCAGTGTTGCCACCAGACACCCATTCGCTGATGGGTGAACAGTGAGTGAGCATTCAGTCAAGGCCTAGAGTCAGAGCTAAGCTGAAGACCTTCTCCACAGGAAACGTGCCCTCTAACCGCTAACCCACCTCGTCAACACTGAAATAGCACAGATACAAGGTTATATTAATATTTTACCACAGCACGAAAGCGGCAACATTCTTTTGACATACTTAAAAGCTTTTTCTTCCGACAATCGTCGGATAGTTACCGAAAGGATAACTGAAGTATATATTCAGATGCGGTTACATGTGATAGGATGCGTCTAATTAGCCATTGGAATTCCTTTAGCCCAAATTATTAAAACCTTAGTTCACAGGGCATTTATGATTTTTTCTAAAACTAAATTGGGCTCAGACCTCGACAAAATAAAAAAACTACTCATTGAAAACGGATATATAGCAGATGTTCTACTTTCTTGTATTAATCAAAAACTAGCCAACTTTGCAGCAGAAAAAAGTTTGGTCCAAAAAGAGTTTTGGAATCTGTCTACATCAAGATTCAATACCCAGTCTTGTGAAGACAAAAGAGTACGCTTTCTCACTGGGACTCTTCAAGTGAACAATGGTGAATAGGTCCTAATTGGCCTCTTAGGGCCAATTAGACGCATCGTATCACGTGTAACCGCATCTGGATATATATTTCGGTTAACCATTCTGTAACTGTCCGACGTTTCATACTCTAAAACAAGTGTCGGACGAAAATAGCTTTGAAGTATGTCAAAACATTGATGGTCAAAAGGCATAAAGAAAGCTAAAGAGACGTTTTTTGTTTATGTCCAATTCCAGTGTCAATTTGAAAGTATCATATCATTACATGCGTATCTTGCCTCAATTTCGATTGTTTGTAATGACGCATTTATTCGAAATTCAAAGTGTCATACTTTTCTAGAGAAGTGGGAGGCAATGAAGGGACCAAGAAAAATTTCGATGGCCATGCCCCCTGTTCCTCCGTTGAATGGACACTGCATCCAAGCTTTATGGATCGGAAGGGGCCTCAGAGAGGCTTTGGAGAGACAAACATCATTTGTTGTGGAAATAATTATAATAATAGTTTCCCAATGATATTGAATTTGTAAGTGCCCAGAGTGTGTCCGTCATGTCAATGATTCCGTCATGGTACTTCATTAGAGTAAAATGCATAAACTGTAAAACCAAATATCAACTTAGAGCTATTACATCTTGACCTGCTACTTTCTACGCCAATGACAAGGGTGTATCAATGTGGTTGCAAATACGCTAATGTGTTATGTCGCTTTTTCACACTAGCTCCAAACTGTCGTCCATGGTCGAACGTAGACCCACATATGCTACATACAACTGGTAATACCAAGCCTATTATGTTTTTGCATCTAAGGAAAGCTAAATCTCAGAGAATTCATCATGAATTAATGTATGAACTCATTTCGTTGTTCTTACCAGTATATTTTTTGTTTCATGATAGGCAAACCTGTAGAAAGAGTAGAGCAACGCATTATGATAGTAAAAGAGAATGCAAAGAAGTGAGTTGGTCCCTTTCGTATCGTTTATCTCTTATTTATTCAGATATGTAAATGACCTAGTATATAATTNTGACGTTGAAAGCTAGTTTTTATTTTTGATTTTACTTTCCATCAGGGCGGGGTTACACGCTAGATATTAAGCTATAATCTGATACGATAATGAGCAGATTTACATACCTTAATCAGCTTTTGCATATTATGGAATAACAACAACATCCTTTAATTCCTTAATTTGTCAAATCTGCTCATTATCGTAGCAGATTGCAGCTGAATATCTAACGTGTAGTCCGGCCTTTAGTAATGTTTGCAACAACTTTTGAGGATTTATTTTAAGTCCAAAAGGCCAGGTTACAAGCTAGACATTGAGCTGTAATCTGATATGATAATGACCATCTTTTGCATATCTTGTCCTGTAACATAGCATGGATATCAACGAGAGATCCCTTAATTGATCAAAACATCTTGTGAATAAAATCGATTTTATTTGATTTTGTTCTAAATATATAATGTAACATGAGACGATTCTGACCCGGGTCGTCATTCATTCTACTCCAAAAGATTTTCAACCTAACACAGGTGTGGATGTATTCGTGTCATGCTTGAAGGTAAATTCCTGCGAAGAGGCTCTAAGTGAGAAACTGAGAAACTCTAAGCGTGGCTTTTACTGAGTATACTGCAACAATTTACGTGTTGGAGAAAAGCAAAAATAGGTGAAAAAGGAAGAGAATGAGAATGAAATACATTGTTTGAGCAGGGAGGCGAGCGAAGTAGGGCCTAAAGCAACAAAATCTGTTCTAAAGTATTTTCATGGAAGGGGGTGAGAAGGACCTACGTTTGCGGGCAAAAATTGACCCGATCTTCTTCTTCGTTGACCGTAGCCGCAGTTTCTATTTTGTGTTGGTTACGTGGACCTTGGCGCACAGTGGACTTGGATCTGGAATGAATAACTATTTCAAAGTCGCTGGAAATTTCTCCTATATCAGAATTTCAAAAGCAAGATTTCTCCTGAATACCTTTTGTCATGTTACCCGCAAAGATATGCAAAAGTTGCTTATACTCAGATCAAATTGCGGCCAAATATCTAGCGTGTAATCCGATCATAAAGCCCTGTTATACGCTAGATATTACGATTTAATCTCACCCGCGTGCAAACATAACATAGTGAGAAGTGTTTGCATATTAGGGGATTGAAGCATCTTGCGAATAATGGCAACATGGCTCTATGTTATTATGAATTTCTTAAATTATGCAAAAACTGCTCATTATCGGTTGTGCAAATTACAGTTGAATATCTAGCGTGTAACAGAGCCTTGATAGGGCCTCAAGGAAATATTTGCTTACCAGTTTTCAGTCATTTTCATAAATATTTTGGAACATTTCAGGAAAAAACTATTGGAAATTCTTAACACTGGTGCAGAACCGCCGATAATCATTTTTGTAAATCAAAAGAAGGTATTATGGCCATAAACATAATTAATGGCATTATTTTATCGTCACTATCCTTCAGGTGTTTATATTTGATACGCTTGATCTATCATTTCTATATTGTTTATCGGGAAGCGCAGTTTTAATACAGAGATTTCTGAATGAGAAGCTTCGTCAGCTGAATAGCTTGGTCATCTTAGCAGCTTCATCACCTTATACCAATGGTTTGTTGTGATGTCAACTTATATGAACGTGTCGAATGTTTGATGATGATGAGCAATAACTTGTGCAGCTAGCTTTTCTCTCTGATTTGGTCCTACAGTGTTATTCGTCGCTGTTCTCATTTTTTATCATTTTTTATTAACCTCATTGTAGACTTGTCAGTTTATCGATAGTCGCTTGTCATGAGTCTGACTTCTAGAAAAAAGTGCTCCTTCGACATTTTCTAAATCTAGAATGTTCTTGGGTGCACACTTGTTTTTGTAAGAATATTGAGTCTCAAAATCGCTGAAATTTAAGAACAATTATAGAATAATGCGAGGCTCAAACTTTATCAAGACATAAGAATTTTTGCATCCTATCCTAGTTATAATATTGCTTTCATGTGTACTGTTGCATCATCGATAAACTCTTGCTTAGTTTTATGATGTAATAAAACAAATAAAGATTGGAATTTATTCCTTAAGTTTTTAGGCGAGATTACAGCTTTGTTATTTAAACATAATTTAAGAGTAATTCTAGGCTCAAAATCAGAAAAATTTCAGAATTTTGAGACCCGGCAAAAGTTTACGAATCCTTATTAAAAGGAGTATCAGTATGCACTCTACTTATGCATAAATATATAGTTTTGCGTATGCATATAGAAAATTCTGACTATCTCGAATTTTAGGAGCTTAATCTCGATGGTTATTCCAAGCTTCCCAATAACCATAGAGAAGAANACAGCCTTTAATGATCATTGAAAAATGGGAAATTAAGCATGTTGAACTCTCGTTTTTAGTAGTCAGGTTTTATTCAACTGTCACACATTTTTCAATAGCAAGTCTTTTTAGGCGGAAATGGTTCATGAAGCAAAGTCAGATCTGAGATGTTATTGTTGTCAGCGTAAATATCTCAACTACACCCTATTAATTATGCATCCGCAATGAAATAGCAATCAACAAATTTAATTATAGGGAATATGATGCGGTGTAAAATTGGCTATTGAAACAGGTTAAAGTCTGTTCAATATTTCATTAGCCTTTTTTTGCATTTTACGTCACTTTCCGTGTCTCATTCGTTTACTACCATAAGCAAATATTGGAGCTGCTATTGTTCTTTATTTTCATTTAACCTTGAAAATGTATTTCGATTGGAAAATTATTGAAACGAAAAGCATTGAAGTTTTTGATGTAACGATTAACACTTTTATAGGGTGCTGATGTGTTGTCAAGATCATTGGAGAAAATGGGGGTATGGTTAATTATGTTTGGCAGAGATAACCAAATTCGCTGTTCTCCCTTACTTTTGTTCAGTCAATAGGTCATAAGACTTATTGGCAGTTGTTGTTCATTATGCTGAATTCGCATGCGTGACGATGCGGTACATTAACGCACTGTGCTGTTAGCAGTGTATTTGTTGTGTTCACATGTAATACGTGGTGATACGTTTCGATGAAATCAGCTTCAGATGGTGTCCGATCGAAGAAGTGCACTCTTCGCTATTGCTGTACTAATTCAAATAAGTACTACATTTTGATCCAAAAGAAGCACAAACATGGGCAGGCCGAGGATCGAAAAGAAGAATACTTTGAATGAGTGCAGAGATAAGTTTACAGGGTTACAGAAAACATTTAATCATTTCCAAATGCTACTCACGACACTTGACGGTATTTGCATCTTACCTTTTGCAGAGGATTCATTACCACAGAACACCTTCCCAAATAATAAAACGTAAATCCCCTTTAGTGCATTCTCCCTCAAAAACTTCAAACTTCACAATTAATAGCCGTTCATTTTATGATTTCAGTTCCGTGCAACTGTGCTTCATGGTGGTAGAAACCAAGAGCAAAGGTACCTAGACAATATTTTTTGTGTCGGCCGTTAAGATAGTATGAATATGCAAAATTTGGTCTTTGATGCTACTTTTTAGGTTTCAGTTCTTCGTTAGTTTTTCTTAGTTAGTAGGCTATGTTGTTAAGTGCAACTGAATCAGGCATGTACCCCAAATTAAAATGTTGAATGGTTTTGCCCCCCCCCCCCAACAGGATTATTCACCGGGAGATTTTCATAGCAAAATAAGGCTTTTTCTATTCCAAAGTCATAGTACGGGCAGTTTTTGCTCCTCCACAGCATTTCCTTCAGCTTGAACTGAATACTGTAGTACAGGGGTGTCAAATCTACTGCCCACCCAGGCCATCAGCGGACCGCAAAGAAATTTGAATAAAATGAGACCTAGAGATATTTTTCTCGCCTGTACTAGCTGACATTTAGAAGATTGCTTCAACCAGTTTTTCTCCACTATCTAGCTTGCCAGATAAATGTTATCCGATGAGTTATGTATCTATTATTATGTATACATTTTAAAGTACATATTGCTTAGCTATGACACCCCCCTTAGACCCATCAATGTACACGACCCATGCTACGTCATAATATGCCGTATGTGGCACCAGAGCCAAAATGAGTTTGACACCCCTGCTGTAGTATGTGGGCACTATGTAGATTATGCTTATGTATTGCGTAAAGTTGCATACGACGAACGAGAAAAAGATGATATATTCAATGCTCAAGAAATTCGCCGTATAATTCGCAAATTCGCAGTATAAAACCAGCCACATCGAATAATTTAATTCGCCGATAACGCGGCATGGCTAGGCGAATTTAATTCCATAATTCGTGCTTGGTTCTATACTGCGTATTTCAGCCGCATTTAATTCACCCTTAAACTTTTTTCGTGTCATTAATTTAATTCGCTTGGGTGATAATACGCTGTATAAACTAGGCCTACGCGACATTCTACTCGGCCTTAACATTGAAATCATAATTATCATTTTAATCAAGACTATCATTGAAATCTTTTACACGGTCATTTTCCATTCAATGATTACTGTGTAGTAGATAAACAGTAGGATCTATCCTTTTACAGAGAGTTTTCATTGAATTGTCTCAAGAATGGTGAGAAGGATATCTTGGTTGCAACGGATGTTGCAGGACGTGGAATTGACATAAGGTATTGTAACTTAAACGTTACTTTTTGTAGGAGGTAATTGGGTATTGTTAAAAACGTTTAATGAATGTTCTTAGACTCAAAATCATAACAATTTAAGACTATCGAAGCTCGGCAAAAAGCTAGGTAAGCTTATAAATAGAGATTGTAGTTGTAGATAGTATCCATCAATTTGCAGTTTCATTGTAGTAATATTACCATTACCCCCCGGTTGTTGATTATTATTAGCTGCAGCATTGTGCAACCTTTTATTCGGCTATACACACTTTTTTATAGGAATAAAATTTTTAAGAATATGAAGGCTCAGATTTAAGAATAATATAATGCTCAAGTTTCATAAAGAATTTTTGTGCATTTGATTTAAAGTACTGCTGGTAGATCAACCTTTTCATCATCGATGCAATATATTTTATACAACACTTTTATTTTGCTTTATGATGAAGTAAAACATCAATAAAGATTTGAGCATAATCCTTTGATTTTCAGACGTAGTTGGACCTTCGATATTTAAGAATAATTTAAGGCACAAAGCCGAAAAAAGTTAAGAATGTTGAGGCTCAGCTAGAAATTTGGTATTTGTAAGAAAGTGTGTTCAAATGCGAGTTATCCAGTAGAGAAACACAATTCAAGTTACTCCTTGTACGTTTTATCGTGCATCATTGATACGCATCAGGCGTTTAAGCAAATATATTGATGAGCTGAAATCGACTAGAAAACCCGAGGGGAGTATGAATATCTCCATCAAGAATTGCTTCAGTTTATACTTTCTTTAGCATTGTTCAATGTTAATTTCCAGCAATTTCTTTTTGGAATTTGTAGGGATGTATCTCATGTGATTAATTACGATATGGCCAAATCTATTGAAGGTAAGCAATCTGAAGTAGGTAAACTAGTTTTGAAGAGGGGTACGGGGGCGCACCCCCCCCAACTCTGTTAAGTGTTTGGAATACCATAAATTTGTTGTAAATGGCTATTTTAGATTCAAAAAACTGTCAAGAAATTGTAAATTCACAAGATATATGGTATTCAAATACATTATATACTGGACGGCATCATTGTTTTCTTATAAAATTGCTTGGATTAACTTTAAAGTTTCTAATAGAGATGCATACCTTACAAGAGCCCCCCTAGCTATCAGTAGAGCCCCCTAGCTATCGATATACTTCTACACCACTGATTTTTCATGCCGTCTGTTACATCAGATTATTTTTAATGTAAAACCTGTAGTTGCTTTATTATATAATGGTTATCTATGATTCAAATGGGATGATCACAGATAAAGTAAGTATCATCATTGATATTCAAGTTCTTTAGTTTCAGTTACAGTCAACCTCGTATAACTCGGATCGGGTTTATCCTGATTTAATATATTCTGAACTGAATTTCTAAATCTAATTATTGTCCCTGGCCCAATGTTACATCTGCGGTGGTATCTCTTGGATATTAATGTTCTTTATTGACAAAAGTTTATAAACAATGGTAAATTTACCATGTTAACATAGTAGCTAGCTTTGCCACTCCCCAACCCTTATATTTTTTATAACAGTTTGTCACAAAAATGGCGCATACCCTTCCATCCCCTACGGTTAAGTGCTTTTTGAATGGCCCCTAAAATAATACACATTCATATTCATGGTTTCAAAGCGAAAATATCAGTGAATATCAAGATACGGACATCCTGTAATCACCCATGTTTCTCAATAGTTATTCTTCGTTATGTAGTGAATGATTTCTTTACGTTCTTTAAATATAATATTTGCAATATTGCTACTACCTTGTTTAATCACTTTAGATTATACCCATCGTATCGGAAGAACTGGCAGGGCTGGCAAGACTGGCGTTGCTATTTCGTTTTGTACAGAGGAAGACTCGCCGCTGTTCTATGACCTTAAACAACTTGTTCTTTCAAGTCCAGTACGCTTTTTTTGTTTTATAATACCACTTCATGACTTCAAACTCTGAACACGTTGACGTTTAATTTTAAATAGAGAAATGGTTGCCGAGTGAGGTTCTCCCTTTAATCTAGCTTGATTGTTTTGCCCTATGACATATTAAATGTTTTGGCGCCGTAGAGTTTTGACTTTACATTTTTCAAATACCATTATTCCGTCTGGGTACCGTGATTTCTTTTTATACATCACAGGATTTCCTGCAAAATAAAATGGATGAAAAAGTCGAATATAAAAACATCCCGAAAAAGCATTCAAAATCTGCTGTTTTTTGAGCAAGTTTGCTTTGAACAGCAGCTGTTTCCATGGAATGTATTAGCAGCATTATAGTGCATTCCAATGCAAAATATTACATTTGAACGGATACACCTTGTTCTAATGATTGAAGTGTACCATGTCCTTCTCTTTTTGTTCCTGACTTTAGTTTTTATATTTCTTTAACAGGTCAGCCGTTGTCCGCCAGAATTGGCTAATCATCCAGAGGCGCAGCACAAACCAGGCACTATACTAACAAAAAAGAGGAGAGAAGAGACCATCTTTGTTTAGTAAAACAATTTAAATGTCTCATGTTTAATGTGTTATCATGCAGATCTATTCACATCTATTGTTGTTTTTTACTTTCAATGCTAAATAGTGTCCATAGGGTGATAATGATACAGTTGCTTTTTGGAAAAGATACTGTTGCTTTTTATTCTTTATCAGCTGAATAAGATTTAGTTTCTATAATTTCTGGAAGGTTTATTTGTTCTGGAACCAGTACAAAGCTATACCTAGGAATAGCTCAGTTGCTAGACCTGGGTCCAGTAAGTTGCCCTTCGAGAATGCAATATACTGTCGATTTTACCCTGCGAAATGGCAGTGCATTGTGCTGGCAGTACATTATATTGGCAACACATGAGAGTACCACCCCACCATAAACCCCTTGAGTTTCTCACTTTGTTAATCTGTTTCTTGCCAAAAAACGTTCATCGACCAGTGGTTCGGCGAACGACGGAGATCTACTAGAGCTAACTATCAAATTCTACCTCTGTTGTTTTCATGATTGGTCCCATGCGGGCTGAATAAAAAATCACAAATTGCCAGGTGTGGCCCGCGGACCGTTCGTTGCAAAAGTCTACCATAGAGCTCTCATAGCTAGCAAATACTTATTCACTCTTTTTATAAAAAATAATGTTTATATGAATATTGACTCTCAAAATAACTGACATTTAAGAATAATGAGAGGCTCAAGCTTCGTCAAGACATAGAAAACTTTTTATGCCTTAGTTGTAATACTGTTTTCAGATATACTTTTGCATTATCGATACAAATCAAACTCGTACATAGTTCTACATAAAGTAAATGAAGCCGTATTTTCTATAAATTACAAGACTGAATTTCAAAGACGAACAGGCGCTGTTTTGACTTTTAGTGTATTTTGCACAGGCAGGCACTGACAAGCATGGCATCTGCAAGATCCATCAACACTCTTCATTAGTCTCAAAAGTTTTGTCTTTATTTCAGCTCATTTGGTAGATTATTCCAAATCTGTGGCCCACTAGACATCATACTATTAGACCCTGAAGTTGTTTGATTTGTTCTTGTATGGGCTAAGTCCCTGTTTCCCAATCTTTTTATTACTGTTCCCTCTTTGCCACAATACAAAGAAAGCGACCCCCCTCAGCAAAGTAAGCTGACACTACCTTATTGGCCCTTTTTCGCCGGCACTTAATGGTGTTAAAACGACCGGCATTAAAAGACCCGGCGGTAAAATGACCGGTATTGCAAGGGCCGGCATTAAAAGGGCCAATTAGGCATGCATGTACAGGTTAATAGGCAACTGAGCAAATATGTAAGAGGGAGGGAACGCTTGATCTTATAATTTTTAATGGTGATGAGAATTGGGCTGAGGGGGCTTGTTCCCAGAAAAATTTTTGAGGCAAGACCCTCTAAAATGCGGAAAATGTCCTTTTGCAGAGTATTACTTGTTTTCATCATTGATCTTTATGCTAATAAGAAGAAGCAGGTCTTTAAACCAATTTTTATTGAATTGTTAAGATGTAGAATGAAAAAGGAAAAAGCTACGCCGACTTCTGCTTTTGCCGTCGCAGCACTTACCTCTAGGCTAGAAGAAGAGAAACCTTTTCCCAGTAAGCCTAGGAAAAGAGATGCCCTAGGCCCTATCCTCCAAAAGGGTCATCATCTAAACACTATCTATTTAGTGGCAATACAAATCCAAAAATCGAACCGGTAGCGTCTTACTCTCGGACTAAGTTCAAAACTGTAATGCCTACAGCAACTTGAGCCAGAACTGGAAGGGGTTCACCATAGCTGAACAGAATCAGGACCTCTGTGGACCATATATCTGTTGCCAGATACTCCTAGTTTTAAGACTGGGTGGATTTCAGAAATGATTACAAATTACAGTTTAGAATACATCTATATACAAGGTTGGTGAATTATGGGGGCAATGCCCCTGTCTCCAACGTCTACGGATCTGTGACATATATGAACGAGCTGGTTTCATTAGATGTCGATTTATTATCCAATAAAGTGATATGTTTTTAATTTTTTTGTTATCGCTGATGGTATCTCCAATCCTTCCGCGTATACAAGTTAAATTTCCCCCTAGGGGGAATGCCCCCAGGCTGAGAAACACTGGGCTAAGTCATTTAGATTTCGCAAAGATTTCATTGGATCCGTAATTTAGGAATTTTCTACATAAATTGTGGGTTTAATTTTCTGACGGTTTTGAAAGTTTATGATGCAGTGCAAAGGTGTAATGCAATGTAATTAGGGCTGTAGAGTTGGGGATCTCGGGGGACTCAACCCTCCTAGTTATTCCAAACAAACACAGATTCAGAAGGGAAAGTGAAAGGCTATAAGATTCTCGTTACATTCTCCTAGAATAATTAACATCACCATGAAACTTTCTGAAGAGAAGTTCTTCCAAACGACTTCCATTAAGAAACTACTTTTCAACCTTCTTCAGGAGTGAAAATTGTGTGAAACCCCCCTCCCTAACAGAAAAAACCGCTCAATTTGCAGGTCAACTGAATCTCCTTGCAGGGTACATTTTTCAACGTCATATATGAATTTCAGTGCACATCCAGGGGTAGACTATCTTTCGGCGCACTGGCGTGAAACCTTGTTTCTAGCGTTGGACTATAGTTCAACGCTAGAAACACATAGGACTGCAAAAGCAAGGGTCATTGCAACTCATTTGTATTTCGTTTTCAAATTAAAGGATTAGTTTTCACTCTGAGAACAAATATCAATGGTGATAGCAGCTTTCATCTCATGTTCCAAAGGAGCGTTTTCCGACGTTCCAGAGAGTGCAGCTCTGAAAAACTTTTCTGGGAGCAAGCAACCAGACGCCTATCTTTCGCCTAGTCCTTTTCCATAGTCACGTGTTGTGAAATGCAATAGTAGGTTTGTGTTCCTCCATTTTCAGTGACGCTAGGGGCTTCTGGTAACCGGTGAATGCATCAAAACAACTTGGTATCAATCAACTTTAACATGTCACATGACCATTATGTACTCTTACCTCTGATTGGCTGATGCTCAATTAGCGGGCAAGCGGCGGAGGGAAAAATATATGGCCTACCATAATATTTTCTTTTGTGATAGTCCTCTACAAAAATGGTAAATCTATATTTTACTTACGAAGTGATTTATTTACGATTTTGTAAAGCATGTAAGGGTGTGCTACATATGAACTACATGTGCGAAACACTGTCTGCCTCAATGTCTCTAAGAATCCCCATTAGGTTCAAACTGGCAGTTAGCCTCTTTTTGATTGATTGATAAGTAGCCTCGTCTTGGGATACAATACATAGCCTCATTTTGAAATACATGAATTTATGCATGAGCCCCCCTAGTTATTAGTCTTGCTCTACAGCACTGAATGTAATGCTATTTTCAATGCAATCCTAATTTGAATAGGTAAAGCTCTGAACAAGAGAGGTTTTTTTCTCCTTAGAGCCAATGAACGACTTGAGTCTTAGTAAAACATTTAACTGTGTTGCAGCTTTTTTGTAAATATTAGGAATATGAGGGTCAAAATCAAGCTTATAGTCAAGGGGTGACGCCTAAAAGCTTAACAACTTTTTCTTGAGGTGGGCCAAAGTCAAAAATCACAACTGGTGGATAATCGCTCACCACTGCTAAACATGGAAAGAAGCTGCAATTGCATGATACTCCATATGGAATACGAGGGACTGAATCGAACCGAATTGAATACGCAACAATGCAATACCCTTCCTGGATAACTATGAAGTATGATTTCAAGAGTGAAACTCTTGTTTTACTTCATTTGGCGTTTTATATCCTGAACTGAAAAATTCCATTGCATTGAAAATGACAGACAATAGCGCAAGAAAGGAAATACTTCATAAATATTTAGACTTTGACAAAGGACAATGCACTTGAAAACAATCAAACAAGAATGTAATATTAACCATGCCAAGATAAGTGTATAATTTGCAAAATCTGAAATGATATTTGGCAACCCAAGCGCCTTCTCGATCTGAGCTTGAAGATTTGGCGGGCTAGCACAAGCATTCATAAGAAGCCGAGTTTCAACTTCCTGCATATCAGAATATGCTTCGCTCAGTTGACTGGCAAATTACGTCAACCACCGTGTGAGCTATTGCCATATAGTTGACAAGATTTCAAACTTATCCAAGCAAAGACAAACATCGGCTACACACAAAAACAGCTAAAATTGGTGCAGCAACACAGCAAAAAATCCATGCATATTAAACACAATTTGATTGTCTGAATTGAGAAGCATCAAACAAATGTTCTTCATCACTTTTTGTTTACATCAAAAAGACCTCTGTTTCCAAGTTTCTTTCCAGTTTCACAATTGCAACCTGTTAATGTGCAAAGATACTTCATAAGATAAGGTCTCAAGAACTACCAACTGTGGAAAAGAAATTTTCAAAGATATGTATGGTATTGCGTTTGACGGAGGAATTATAACAATGAACTACATTTAGGTCTAGGCTGGCTGTTCTTAGTTTTTCTAAAATTATGAAGCTGATTTTTTCTCAATTTGATCTTCATTTATTAGGGTGTAGCACTTAAAAATTAGACAGAATACAAGAAAAATATGGAAGTTTATGAAAAAAGTAGAATCAAAAAGTCTCGTGGAAATTCACTTTACGATAGTGCTTCAGTCTCAGCTTGTTCTAACTTTTTCCTTAATTCCCATCAGCTCTGAGGCTGGAGTGCATAAGAAATTGTGCTGATATCAGATCTAAAAAGATAACTTTACCCTCTCCTCACATCAAAAAAAACATGAAGCCTCTCCTCACATCAAAAAAAACATGAAGCCTCTCCTCACATCAAAAAAAACATGAAGCAACGCAAAGATGATACTACTGCCCAAGAATAAAACAGAATGTGGGAGAAAAAGTTTCCAACATTTTTGGTGGAAAGCTATTTAACACGCTTCCTTTTGAAAGCCGCAGCCTAAATAGACCAGACTTGTAAAACTTTATTCTACGGTGACGTAGCCATAGGGCAGGGATGCAACCCCTCAATATTTAGCTCTTCGGCACATTTGACTAAAATCAGCAGTGTTCGTCAGCGTTGTATTGCTGATAAAACTCAAGGAAAGTCCTATTTGTCAGTAAACTGGGCTCGAACGCCCCCCATTAATAAGCTTCGCCCCCCCACTTTATAGATAAATAATATAATTTATTTGTTGAACATTAAGAATAGCTGTAAACATTATTTAAAGATTTCCTTTATCCTTTCTATTTTTGTTGAAGTATTTAACCAGGATAAACATTCATGCCTAATATTTTATACTTACTTATTCTATTCTATTTTGTATTTTTCCCATCATCTTATTTTAAGTTTTGCAAGCAGACTAGCCAATTGTGCACTACCTATTATTAGAGAGGTGTATAATTGCATTTGAAATATTGTTTGAATTATATGGTGCTAAAACAATTTATCATTATCTAAGTATCAGATTGGTATCAGAAGTTTCAAAAAAAATTATAGCAATCACGACAAGAAGAAAAGCAAAGGGGCAGCTTGAAAATGAATGGCTATAAGTAAATGATATCAAAGAACGGGATATATACCAGTCGCAAGTTTCTTTTGGAAACTAAGTAACAAAACACTTACGGTT
>OLMO02000257.1:526062-541398 GCA_900291935.2 Cassiopea xamachana
GTGTTACATGCATGATATATGTAGTTACTCACATTACATAATCCGACCTTTGAGCGTTTTGTTAATTTACATATTTTTCAGACAGTATTGTTTTACCGTTCCGTTGGTTATGCTGTTATAGTAGTATTAACAAGGCTGATTTATCGATGTTATATCTAAGCTTCTTTTGTTATGATTAAGAAATAGTTTCACTACTATTGAGGATAATTTAGTGCTTTCACTGCCATAATATTCAATAGATACAACATCATGTGTAAAACTCACTTGAAAGCTTTCATTGTCGAAAAGGGTTCCAAAATATTGCAAAAATTACCAAAAATGACTGAAAATAGCTCAAAAGAAAACAAATTGAAAAAAAGTAAACAAGAATCGCTCCTTAATCTGTATTTACTCAAATATGACCATATAGCTGATTGGGACATGTTATAGATGATGCATCAAGCGTAAAAATCTTCTGAGGGCTTCAATTGTCCAAATAGGGTCCAAAATACTTATAAAATTACCAAAATAGCCTTAAACACCGCAATATAGAACTAAATGAGGAATATAAACTAGAATTAATAGTTTGGAAACTCCCAGAACTTACAACGAGCTGCAGCGAAAGCCACAATAATACACGAAATTTTGTGCAAAGGTTGGCCATTGTCCTGAGTGAAAAAGCTGATTTCTATCCTATTTTAAGATTAAGTTCATTATGACATCTTCTTTATGGTACATAAAGCCGCCCCCTGTTCTTTGATTGCCATCCCGTTGTTTCACTGCAATTGGTATAATAACTCTTAAGATTGTGAAAAATATATGAACTCTTAGTGTAATTTCGGCAGAAATTCTACCCACTGTCAGCCAAAATCGAAGAATAGCTGGCAGATTTTTTAAATGGATATTTCTAAAAAATTTCTTCGGTTTTGTACTCATTATATCTAAAAAGAACAAAAAAATGACAGCAGAACACCTGAGAAGTTATCCCATATAGCCAGAGCTATTTGAAGTTTGAAAAAATAGGGGTAATAGTACGATTAACACCTTCTCATAAATACTATCAAAATTGCTTAAGTTGGAGTCCCACAAGCCTATTTTATATGTCGGGCAAAGATGCTATGTACCAGCCCGCTTACTACACATGCATGTCTGTTTCGCATCCCAGGTTTTTAACGCGTGATTATAAATATGGGTAGTACATGGTCTGAAATCATGAATCGCATAACAGAAACACATATGATGGCCCTAATAAACAGGATAGAACTTCTGCTCAGTACAAAGATGCCGAAACTTTGTCATCAAAAAATAATTATACTGTGTTTTTGATGTGGTACCTGATATTAAGCACAATACTTTCGTGTACTTGCGTGTAAGTCTGGGCTTAGCATCATTCGGCATATTTCGCCAGGTCCGAAGAAATCCGAAACCAAACGGTTTGCCTCACTACTATTGGTCAAGAACAAATAGATGTGTGATCCAGTCTCTTTTAGTAATAAGTGCTACAGCGACACACTTTATCAAACATTAAAATCGTCGATATTACACGTATGAGAATTTCTGAAGGAGGAACTCTCCTACTAGTTCGAAAACTAATGCGAAGAGTGAACCCCCTTTAGCATAGTAATTTTGCACATTAATAACAGGCGTAAAATTCAATTGTACCTGGCTTGGGATAATTCGAATTTACATAGAGTTTTGGATCAATCTTTAAGACTATTTCTAAATGAAAACGTGGAGGTAGAACATTTACTCATTCCACGTTTTGTCTGAGAATGATGTCAGTGCTATTCACGAGCCATTGTCACGAGCCAATGAGATCGTGAACAAGCTCAAGTATCGCTCGAGAAGTCTTCGCAACTTTGTGATGATATTATGAGTAATCTAGAAGAGTGCCCAACACCATTTTTCGTTCAATTGTAGGGCTACATCTATAAAGCATGGGGAAAAAGGAATTTTTGCCATATCCATCCGGCCAAATGGATTTAAAGCCTCATATTTGACTCTGGGTAGAGATGACAAAAAACGTTGAATATCATAAAATTGATTAGTTTAGAGGAATTATAAAGTTAATTTATACATTTATCAATGAAAATGTATATCTGTGTAACTTTATAAATGAATATACTGTCTGGTTAGAAAACTATGGACGAAAATGTAAATTCAAAATGGTGAATTTTTGGCTTGGAGTGGTGATTTGGGTGACACTTAAAGATGACATAACTTGAGAAAGGCACTGAATGAGACCTTCAAATATTCATGGTTATCATATCTTACCAACACCTACAACTGGTATAACTTTTAAACAATTCTGAGATCTAGGGTGTCACGGTCTGGATGATTTGACATGGACTGATTAAACATGTCCACTTCAAAGTATACTCACTAGCTAATGCCAGCTAAAATCGAATAATTATTACAATAAAATAAGACAAATACAGTTCAAGTTGAAGATGTATTTTGTTACTCGAATAGATTTTTCCAGATTATTAGAGCTTTTGAATACTTACGTGTGTACCTTACTCGATAATGAATACTTTGAATTTCATCAAGAAAAGAATTATAGTAGACAAACAACTAGTGCCACAAATCTTTATAATATGCATGCAAGTTGCTGGCAAAATTCAAATACATGAAAGTACCTTTGTCGCATTCACCACCAGTAAAGCCAGGACAACAATCTTTTATCATTACCGGTTGCAGTTTGTATTCCTTTGAATAGCGAGTCACATATTTTGCTCTGAGGGATATTGTTGATCATCACCAGTAAATAATTCAAGTAAAGATAAAGAAAGAAAACATTTTAGAAGAAGTTCTGCATTAATGAGAAAAAAGCTAGAAGATTGTACTTGATATCAATTTTAGTATGGACATTTCTGCTGACGAATACAGCCCTACCACTCTGCTATAAGCAATTGGCATTAATTTGCTCTCTCGTTGTCCTTCTTTCTCACTTTCTCTTCATAAAACAAGAAGTACATAGTTGCATAGAAAAGCTTAAACGGGATGACAAAACCAGACTCTAACGCACTAGATAAGCATTTGCAATTCGTATCTACTTCAGAAAACCAAGATATCTATGTAAGGAAGACTAATAATGACCCCGATATCTTCAAGAATAAGGCAACTACAATCTTTGCATTGAGAATTTCCATCCTAATTATCTATTTCTCTCAATTACTTAGTTCGTGACTGAATTGTAGCAACTTGTAGCAATTACCAAAACAAACCTGTAACCAATGCAGTATTTTTTCTGAGAGTAGATCCCACTACATAAATAATAATATTTTTCAATGACCCTATCCAAATGGCTCACAGGACAGGATACATTCCGCTTTACAACATAGTTGCACCAAAAGCCTCTTCTTTGGACTGGTGGATTGATTCTTGGATATACGCTACAAAAAACCACAAATACTAACATGTCTACGAAAATGATATTTATTACTCATAAGAAACACACTTTCTGACTTTGGCCTGGATATTTCTTAAGACGTTGCTAATTCAGGCTACATTTAACAAGCGATGCTGCGTTGACGAATTTACTCCTTCTCGCAGATGGGACTACTTCTACTAGACTTAGTTAACATAGTCAGTTCCTTGATCATGAGTAATTTTCTACTACATTCAAATCAACATGAAGACCCCATTGAATGGAGCTTGTACAAAGAACATATCATTGTCATAAAAACGTGCTAGTTACTTTGTGAAATGCATAAGAATAGGCAAAATTTTTAACTGCAAATAGTTTGGGGTACAAACCTAAAAAAATATGCTTGTAGATGACTGAACTAAACAGTAGTTTAGTTCGACCTTTTTTCACATGCATGTTTCAGGGTTTTGTTTTTCCTACTTGGTTTTCCAGTATTCTATTTTATTTTGCTTTCAATAAACTAAAACGTTTGAATTAAAAAGGTTTTTCGATAGAACTGAACATATTTTTTCAGAACTGCACATTTTGTGTGGAACTGCACGTTAATAAATCCAGGTTCTTGCCTAATTTCAGCTTCATGCTTATTCTTATCATTGCAGATTCTGAAGAGCATCAGAAGAAATTAAATCTCATTCCTACACACTGGATCTTAACAATAGGTCATATATTTAAATATATAAGGGTACTTTGAGTTGCGTCCTATATGCTCATCCTAGCCGTATAGGCAAGATAAATTCCACGCTTTTGGATCTAATGACATCAAACACTCTTCTTTTGAAGTAGAATCGGCCAAGATATTTGTGTCTCCAGTTAAAAAGATCTATGAAATTGGCTTTCGACCTAAAGCAGAAATGTCACTGCTGATAGTACAGTATTACCAGGTGTGTCATAGATGGAGCATGGGAGGGCTCAGCCCCCTTTATAAAATTATGAGAGCTTTTGGAATATATGCTCATGAAACTTGTCGTAATTTGTTACCAGGCCATCTCGCCACCAACTTTAGTGTCAAGCCATAATGGTGTTTTTTCAGATAATCAGCAGGAATTTTAACACATTTAAAAATGAAATGAAATGAAAACAGCTAAAAACTAGACATCAAAGGGATGCCAACTTCCCTGCAGCATGACCAGGGCTGCCGGAGCACGGGCATTGGGGCAGTCACCCTTCTTGCCCTAGGGAAATCCGGCGATGGGGCAAGAATGCCCTTGACGTCAAATAGTTTTTCCGAAAGGTTAGATTCGGAATATATTTAAGTACACTCCTGCCTTCAAAATCTCATAACACTTTCGAATTTTTCTTTGGTTTCAAATGATCACAGTGTCTGTATGACATTTTCTTACATTATGATCACTTTTTATTACGATATCAGCAGTGGTGATTTCTAACAATTTTAACTAGGGGGCTCTGGGTGCAACCACACCCATATTTTGGGTGTGGCATAGCTACAGCCACGCCATAATTTAAAAGTGCAGATACAATAATTAAGTAAAATATTAATATAGTATAAGCAGCAATAAGAAATGTTTACAATGTAGCAGTGCAAAATTGACCATAGCCATACAAAACCCTTTGAAACCAAGGTCAACAAACTTGAAAAGCAAAGACAAAGCAAGAATTTTTTGGGTGGCTCAGGTCCCTAAAACGATCAGTAATTTAACAAGGGGGCTCCCCAAGAAATCACCCCTGGATATCAGTTCAGCGGCTTTTTTAAAAACACCTTTGCGGCTCAAACCTAACATTTCCAGACAACCTTTATTATTGTTGCGGTCAATGAAGGATGTTTATATCAACATGGAGCGGTTTGGTGCTCCACACAAGAAAGTTGCCCCCTCCTTGCAATGATGTGCTTCCAGCACGCTTGAGCACGAAGAACTCCGCGCTGGCAAGTATGAAGGTGGTACGTCACATACCATCTACGCCGCGTTAGTTTTTGAGCCGCGAGGACGCCAAGCACACGCAAAAGTGAGCCGAAGTAACACACCTAAGAAGAACGGTACACCCAGAGACGCATTTACCCATGGGCCCACTGGGCCCGGGCCCAGGGGCCCCCTAAAATTCTTAGACTTAGGGGGCCCCGAGCAAAATTTCGAAAAGCCAGTGAATTTCAAGTCCCCTTACAAACTTACCTTGCGACCATGTCCATAAAAATTCTTGCTAACAGGGTGCTGGGTACTATACACGTGACACAAAATTTTTTAGGTGTATTTAAAGGGGCCCAAATCAAGTCTGGGCCCAAGGCCCCAACCGACTTAAATGCGGCCCTGGTACACCACAGATCTGTGTCGTGAAATACCCCCAATTCCAGTCTGGGACGGATTTTCTTGCAGTTTCGTACGCTTGGGACGTAACACCCCCAACCATGCCCCCCAAAACACTGTTTCCCATTCATCACCATAAAAAACGGAAGCGGTAATCCTTCGACTTCTAAAAACAAGAATTGATCGTAGTCAAAAACCATAAAATCCTTTGAAATTCGCTAGTGCCTCGCATCAAAGCCAGAGACAGGCAACTCTAAGAATGAATATACTGCCTGTGTCCAGTACTATCTGTCTAGTTCCTCTACGAAACAGAAATAACGCTGTCATTCGAACACACGCTCTCTACTCCTCACAGATCACCAAATCTGCACCATACCATCATTACATGGATGGTTCATCATTGTACTTCGGGTTATCGAGATGATACTAGGGCAGTCTTGACAAATACTATACCACCAATAGAAGAACTCAGTAATCAGTGGGCTATGGTAACGGCCTAATATAACCATATCTTTATGACATGCTGGGTGCTTGGGTAGGGGTACAGCTAGGGTAAGTGCTATATGCAATTCCATCGAATGATTTTAGGTAAGCGCATGCCAGTCGACATCATCCCATGCAGGCGACGCCTAATTGAATAAACATTTTACTTAAGGTGTCGTACAAAATTTCAAAGGCTTTCATAGATAGCGATAAGATAATGTGAAATGACGTTAGTGAATCTAAAGCACTTACCTATAGTAGCGGCCGTAATATGACTCGCATTCATTGATTGCTATCACAATCAATAGAACCACGCCAGTCCATTGATGGAATCCCATACTATACAATGCCATGATGAGATCTATCCCACACAGTTACTCCTCGACCCTTTGTATCCAATGCAGAGTTGAAATGTAAAGAAAAGACCTCTCGAACCACTACGAACACACTGCCTCTGTGAAAAAACAATATGGCTAGGAAATGATGTAATGCGGTTCTAACGGAGAACAATCGACATTGGCAGTCAAAACATGACAAAAACAAATCATGAATGGGCTATTCAGAAATCCTTTAACATCCGGTTGGATAGCCTAAAGTGAATACGGAACATATCGTGTGACGCTTGGCTTGAGGGAACGGGAAGCACTGCTGGTACATCATAGCAATAAGTGATATATTGATTGAACATATTAGGCTGAATGAGAAAGGAAGGCAGGAGCGGTGCCCACCCTCACCGGCTGGGGGAGTTTTGATGCAAAGTCCTAAAATTACAAAACGATTTGGTTTATACACCCATTTGAAAATGTTGCAAGATCCCTCACCACAAACCTTTCATTTTCTCATCGACTTCGAATCCACGAACTCTAGCTTGCAAATCATCTTTTATCCCAAAAACTTCTCAACTATGGAACTCATTGCCATCCACTACTTTCCCGAGTCCTACAACTTATAAATCTAACATCAACAAACTTGATCTTGTCTCCCTATCTACTTAACCTTTCTCCCTTTTCTTAGTTTTTCCTTCGTCAGGGCTTTCTTATAGACCGTCAGGCATTTCTCTGACATTACCTACTAAAAAAATTAATCTAGGCCACGAGGGGGACAAGCCCCCCTCAGCCCCCCTATGGCGTTACCAATGAAGCAAGGATTACAACTGACACACCATTTGGAGAGACAAAACTGTTTAATGTGGAAATAATTATAAAATGAAGGAGCTATTTTTAGACCGATTTCGTGTTGTGGTAGTATGGCAGAAATTAAATTCCTGAGGAGAGTGTAAAGTAGAACTTTACCGACAGGAACTGGTAAAGCTATGGATGTACCGACATAGGCGTGAAGCGTTTTCCTGGCAAGGATTCCTTATTTTTATGAGGGCGCATTGATACTAGAAAGGGGATTTAAACAATCTTTTGACCACATCAGGTAAGAGCATGATGGATGAAAATAGCTGATCTAATCTCTTTCGAGTCCAGCAACCAGTTAGTCTTTAAGTCTTTAAATAATCAGGCTCCTTAATATATTTGCAACCTCTTTCAAAGAAACTCTGATTGCAGCTCACAAGACTTCAGAAATACTGCAACGGATCTGAGGCTACCAATATATACTTCTTCGAATGGACAAATAAGTTTTTCTTACCGCGGAGCCACGTTATGGAATAACCTTGCAATTGATATTAAACAGGCACCCTCCCTTTCAGCTTTTAAGAAAAGGCTTCTCTTAGATAATTAACTAGATTAGGATTTTAATCTTTTTCTTTCGGTTCTACAACTACTTATACTTATACTAGGCTTTTAGGTTGTGTGTATTTTAATTTCTACCTGTTCCGTTATTTTTCGATTTATTGTGAGCAGTGAAGTGGAGGGCCCTTTGGAAATCAGCTACATTGCTGAAGGGTGTCCCTCTTTAAATGTATTAAATGAAATGAAGTGAAAGCATGCAATCCACCTTTTCGATGCAAAATCCACGTGCTACATGGGGTCACACACCTTTAAAATAGCGCGCTATGATTGGTTAAGGTCTTATCTTGTAATTAGAAGCGCGAAAACTGGGACAAGTCTGTGGCCGTTTGCTGTGAGTGTGAAGAAACCGTTCTATTAGTTTGAAAACTAGAAAAGTTCAGTGATGTCAACTCTACGAATCCACCGTTGAATGACATAGACAAAATTGACGTTTATGACTTGCGGATGTTCCTGCTGTCAAGTGGGCAGACTTGGAGGTCACGCTGGCGAAGGCTTTAATCAATTTAGGCCGTGAAGGTAGTGTTGACTTTCACGAAAATCCTTATCTTCATTGTATGAGCATTTTATCGCCTGTAGTCATTGTGGAATTTCTTGCAGTAACAGCATTTCACTATATTTAGTAGTTGTAGTTCTTTCCCACAGATTCCTGTCCCAGTTTTCGCGTTTTTGTTTACAAAAATAAAGGTTTATCCAATCATAGCAGACTATTTGAAAGGTCACGTGACCTCCACTAGAACATAGAATTTGCTTCGAAAAGGTGGATTGCGTACCGATGAACGTCATAGAATCTAAATTTACTGACGATATCACCGATAGCCAAGCCCGTAGCCAGGTCTGTATTTCAGGGGTGGCAAAATTTTGCTGGAGAAACCACGTGTTACAAAATCTGAGAGCTTATTTCATACTTTATACCATCACAATCAAATGTATAATGTGTGTACAGGAAAAGATTGAACTTTCTGGTATGTCGCAAAGACCAAGGTTGAGCTGAGCCAAACTTTCAGGAGATCTCTCCTTATCTAAAAATATAAAGCGGCAATAAAAAATTGCAAAACATTTTCCAGGGGTGGCAAAAAGCTGGAATCCTGTAGTTCAGGGGTGAAATTTGCCACCCCATGCCATCCCATCGCTACGGGTTGGCCGATAGCTGAGGGATGTGACACCCCAACACAGGGCCGCCAAGAGAATTCAGAAGTCGCAGGTCAAAAGAGAAAGACTAGGCCCTCAGCGAGCGAAGCGAACAGACAATTTTCAAGGTCTAGAAATTAACTATGGAAAATTAATGCTGGTGTACTTTATGAGGCCGCGGGAAGTAACTTCAATAAATATTTGGGGGCGTCAGACGTTGCCCTGCGAACATTTTTTTGTCGGTGGCCCTTTTTGTTTTTGATTTTAGTTACAGTAGTTCGCCAATGGTCCTGGGTCCAGCAAATTGGCCTGCAGTAGTACATTGTACTACCGTTTTTTCCATGCGGAACGGAAATTTTCAAGTTTGGGTGGGTGAATCACCCCCTCTTACGTTTCGTCCCTGCCCCCAGACCTTGAAGCATTGGGAGCTATGAGGCCCCCTGGACCTTGAGGCCCTGAGGCAATTTGCCCCTGCCCCCTCTCGGCGGCTCGGTCCCAGTACCCCCTCTAGCTAACTATGCCCCCGAATATAGCGAAGAAGCAAGCATCGTCATCATCGTATCATCATGTCATATTTATTTAATTCTGAACATGGGTAGCTTCACGACTGTAGATCTATCCAGGGGTGGATCCAGACTGTCGCAAATGGCTTGCACAAGTCACTCAACTTTCTGATTGGTAAAGCTAAAATGGAGCAAAGTACATAGAACAACAATTTGTGTTATAATGGTTGACTTCTCACTATGCCTCACAGGCAGTGAAGCTTTGAATCCCTCTCTAAGACCCCGACAGTTCATTAAAAACGAATTCATACCAATAGGCCAATGTTGTCAGTTAGCATGTGGACAAGATTTGTGGCTTACGGCTTCTTCCATGTTTATCTTCGAGGCCGTCAAGTTGTTGTTCTGTGGTAGATTGATGCTTCTGCCGTGGCCGTGAGTCAGTCTGTGCGATGGATGGTCTTTATTTCCTTCACACTTGTTGTTATCAATACGGAGACAATTCTCAGGTAGATTGCAAGTAGGATTTCTTGCACTTACTTGTACTCATAGGACCAGAATGCGCGGTCTATTGTTCTCGCAGTCACAAGATAGTTAATCTACGTAATGGCAAGATGGCAGCCCAGTGAGGGCAAGAACGCGGATCACACCGAAGTGTCTTTTACAAATCCATGGCATTGCGATGATAAGATCACGGTTAACTGTGACAAGAACATACTTTCATCGAAAGGTAACATTATTTTCTACCATTTAGTTGAATTTATGATAACAAGCGGAAATATACCAGTTTTAGTAAATATGTTATCGTAACCATATGGCTAAAAGACGTGAAGAAAATGAACTTGAGACATTTAACCTATGATCTACATTTTATTTAGCCTATTCTGTAGACAATCTGATAGAACTATTATGAGTTGAATCATTATTTGCAACCAAAGCGCTTGAATATAGAGCTTTGTCGGAGCATGAAACTGCAGGTAATAGGAAGAACTACAGATCTGAGTATTGCTGTTTTTCTCAGTGTGAAACTTGTTCAAACGCAAATTCCATGTATAAATAAGTCAAAACTTAGTATTCATGGGATCTTTTTCTTTTGACTACAATCCAGACTATGCTCAGTTTTATGCTATTTATTGTAGAGCAAACTGGCAGATGGGCTCTTGCCTTGAATCATTCTCAATGATGCTATCATCCCTCAAGCCATTGTCAAGGATATGGTCTTCCCTGGAGTGACTCTGAGTGGACATAGATGTGGTGTTTATAATTTCTGTCAGTACAGGAAGTGTAACAGCAAATTTATTTTCTTAAAAAAAGGATTCCCTAATGCAGAGTGACTTTCTAGCCAGTTTATGAAACACAAGATACTACATTGTAACCTGAATAAGATGTCAACAGCAATTTTTCATGCTTTCAAAGAGTAGAAGGGATGTTACACCGGTAAAGTCATAAGAAACATACGTATCTGATTAAGTATACAATCCTGTGGCTACTATACTCTGGATAATTAAGTATACTCTGGATAGCCATTTGATTCCAATAGTGTCTTAGCAGCAAATCAAGAAAGATAATGTAAACATCAATATACCATATACCAGATGATATTAAAATGAGTAAATTCAATAGGAATATATGAAAGCAACAATGCTTAAGGGGACTTGGGTTAAAGATATGCTATTTCCATCTTTCAAATGCAATGACATCAAACTTCAAGCTTTTGATTTCATTAAAGCTATTGATATTTATTGTTAGATGAGCATTTCTACCATACTTGCTCTTCAAATCAATGTATCATACAAGTTATTTATCAAAATATAAAGTCAAATGTTCTCTTGCTATCTTCAAAACATTTTAGTTTTATCTTCCCTTCAGTTTGTGTTGCTGCAGACACAGAATGACTAAATATTTGTGTGCCAACTCAAACCTTCATTTAGTTATTTTCTCACCTGTGATGTTGAGATCTTGTTATATTGTGAAGATGTAGGGTAATTTTTGCTGTGTGTAATAAAGGAGAAGAATTTGCTTCCAAAAAATGTTTACCAATCAAATGGAACATTTTGATGGACTCTTTCTATATGACAAAGTGCACCACTATTTAGCTTATTCGTTCAAAAGTATCCCAATGGGGGTAGTTAAGTGCAATGATGTACCAAGATACTTTCCATTGGGGGGGGTGTTTTGACCAATTGACTACCTATTGCTTCTAGAATAAAAAAGTCACAGAAAAATGGTGGCCAACTCTCTTGCAGCATGGTTGACTTTTGACTAACTTTCTTGCAAGCTTGAAAATGTGGGGGGGCGTGACACCCCCACATCCCCCATCAGCATATCTCTCGTTAAGCGCTTTTACAGATCAGATACTAGTGCATTTGTGGCAAGATCATCAAGATCTTTCCATAATCCACTTTACCTATAAGCTTTGTAAATTTTTTGTTTCCAACCCGATCTCTTTACTAGTGTTTATTTGATCAGTAATTATTGTTAAATCTGGCTTACTGGCATTTGCAAGCTCTGACATTTATAAAGGTGGCCGCTTCAGAAGAATATACTCTCTTTCAGTTGTAACAGACTAGTTAGTGTCAGGGGTGAAATCCTGGGGCTCTGGGGGCACAGCCCCCTTGTTAAATTTGTGGAGGGTTTAAAGGTGCATCCCTCCTTTTAAAAGAGTCATTGAAAGTTGTTCTTAAATTCTTCTACTTTGCTCAAGACCCGTAAACACATTTCAGTAAGTGTTTGCAATACAAATTATTGTCATTGCCTGGCACAACTTAGGTGTTGAGTGGCATATCAAGGAATGAATTTGAGATCCTTTGCAGGATGCTGGAGGCCTTTGTCTTCAAAATTCTGATCTGAGTCCCCTGTTAAAAATTCAATCTTACACCCTGGTTTCTGTGCTTTAAAAATCAATGGATTTCCGAAGCAAGTATCAAGATCCAAAACATTATTTGTTACTTCTAATTTATTTTGAATTATATGTGATGCCAACTGGCCACGGTTGTTAATCAGTGCTAAGAAACTTAAATCTACTAGGTACGAACTGAACAGAGAGTGGTGAAAAGTGAAGAGATAGGTGGCAAACGAAAAATGTGCTTTAGCTTCTTCCTAACGTAAAATGCATCCAACAAAGTATCAGTCGCAAAAAATCATTAAAACATAGGCTTCGCTAACGATATTTGCTTATCTAGTTTTGTTTGATGAAAATTATTTTTGGATTGAAGCCTACCTTGGATCTTTGCAGTAAAACAGACAGGTAAATTTCTCTATCCATCAATAGCTCTATAAAATATATCATTCACGGCTTCCCTTTTTATCACTAAAACATGATCTACTTTGTCCATGCCAAAAAAGCCGTAGACTCTGGCAGACTTCACAGCAGTCAACTGAAGTGTGATACTCGCGCTTTAGCATTTTGCCGTCACAAGCTACCATTTTAGATCCTCATAGAATAACTATGTCACGTGATAGACCCAGCATTCTAATCCTACTATTTCTGAGTTGAACCCGGTCAAAACCCTGTCAAAGTTACGCAATATGGAACTCCATTGAAAATATGTTTCACTGGGATTGATCGGGCTGCGATCAGAAGTCATTAATGGAGTGTGCTAAGGCCGTTCTGAATGAACTCTGATAGAACTGAAATGCATTTAACAGCATACAACAAGGAAAGGTCGATATTCTTTACTAAAGCAGATATACAACTACTAGAGAAAGATTGTAGAGCCCTGACAGAGTGCATATAAGTTTTAGAAATGGGTGTGACTTAAGTTGCAAGAGGGCGTGGTCCCCAGAACTATGAGCTTGAACCCGGTCACGGAATAGACGTCGTGGTTGGAAAAGGGCTTTGGGGCTCAAATGGGGCTTCAGCTTCATCATCATCATCTTCATCATTTCAATTTTTTAAAGACGGTGGCCCATTCAGCTAAGCTGCCTTGCAAGGAGCCGTCCATTTACAAAATAAAAGCTAAAAGCTTACGAAAAGAATGAAAGAAACAAGTGCATATTTTAATAAGTCTACATTTATAAGTGTAAAAAGCTTGATATATAAACAACTATTTACAGGTTTGACTTAAAAGATGCTAGATATGGTGCCCGTTTAGCACCAGCTAAGAGACCATTCCACGATTTTGCTCCTCTGAAAGATTATCCTTTTTGCCCATTAGTAGGTTTTTTCAGTGGCAAATTCAAATCCCTATCAGTGCTTCTTAAAGCCTGGTTTTGATATATCGTAATTCATCGGCGATCATCGCCGATATAGAACTTCCTGTTGATGGGTATCATCCCCGATGAACAAAATGCATGTAATGGCGCCAAAGCTCTGAGAGTGGAACGAGAAGGTTCATTGCATATGTAGAGCGTTCCTTTGAGAGAATTAATGGTGAAAACGCATACCTTGTAAATAATTTTACTTTGGAGGAATACACAGTGTATTTTCCAACACAAGAAATGCAGCAAAGAAGCTATTTTCGGCGTGTGAAGTTAAATTGAAGGGCAGGTATTACACTCTTTTGGGAGTTGCCATAACAAGAGTGTTATTGTCGTTTTCCTCGTTAGATTCTTGTAATCTCAGGCTAGAGGGTATCATCATAGAGTTATGGGTATCATCTACTTGGTTCATGCACTCCAATTCACTCTCCCAACGTGACAAGACATATGATCACCAACAAAATATCTTGCAATCTATTGTTTACCTTTCTATTGTTCGTCGGGAACCATCGGGAAAGTCAAAGATGTTTGACTCTCCCGATGATCGGGGATGATCCCCGAGGATTGCCGATTGTGCGGTTTTCATGAGTCATTAGCAATCGGGGACAATCTCCGATGGCTGGGAAACCGCATCGGCGATGAGCGCCGATGAATTACCATATATGAAACCAGGCTTTAAGACGGATTTCCACGAGGCGAACTGTGCAGCGAAGTCGCCGCGAAAATTTAGTGGGCGAATTTATTTTTTGATTTCCACGCAGAAGCGAATTTTGGCGCCTCCTTCCTTACTGATAAGCTACATCATGACTTCAAACGTAAACACGCTGCTATTAATTCTCATTTTGAACTTAATGCTATTGCATTGTAAAAAGCAGAAGTCAAAGAAAAGTGCTTGGGTAAGGAGAGATTTAAGATAGCGTGATCATCGGTATCAACGCTTCCTGCACTCACCTTGCTTTCAAGCGTCATGCGAAGCTTTTCACCGCAAAAAAGTAGAACTTGTTTGTACTTTTTCAAGCGCTCACTTTGAAAGCAAATTGCTCAAACTGCGCATGCTTAGTTAATTTTCGCGGCAAATTCGCTGCACAACTTGCCTCGTGGAAATCCGCCTTAAGACTCATATATTTCATATATTCATATATTTCATATATTTCATATTTTATACACAAAACCCTTCAGCATAATTACAGAAAAAAAAATCTACAAACTAAGTTATATATAACGAAAAGTAGTTAAATAGGATAATAAAAATAAAACCTATTTAGCGTGGAGCTGTTCTTCCAGGGGGTTGTGTTTATGTCTTGCTCTTCATATACAATTTCAGTTGCCTTTTGAAAGTCTTTATTGTTGGCAACTCACGTATGTCTCTAGGCGTATTATTCCATTCCTTAAGAGCTGAGTAATGAAAGCTTTTTTTATAGCGTTCAGTCCTATGTTTAGGGATTTGGAGATTTGGGCTATTTCTTGAATTGTAGGATGAGAAACTAGACCTTGATTTATACTTTTCTAGGAAGCTGTTTGGGCAAAGTTTGTGTATGATTTTATAGGTCATAACATTCCTATCAAAGCAAATTATGTTTTCTACATTCATCCCAGGACATGACCAGGTATCTTTAATT
>OLMO02000257.1:598562-612301 GCA_900291935.2 Cassiopea xamachana
ACAGGTAAATGTTGTACCTGGTGTTTGAAAGGTAGCATTGCCTTTACCTTTAATACGTAATTAGCCAAACACGTTTTTTACAAACTTTTTTGTATGAAAACAAGTAGCATAAGTTCTACTTGGGAAACATAAGACTGAATCGCACGAAACTCAATATCTTTGGGTTTGAGGTACTGAAATACAACACACGTGTTTTTTATAAGAAAAAAGTGTATAAGAAAATGAGGCTCAAATGGTCAAAATCTTAAAAAAATCGTAAGAAAATCACGAGGCTCAGTTTCCGAAATTTAGTGTTTTTATTGGCCAAAGATTGATATTTGGTCATTATTGCATTCAAAATGTTAAAGATAGTATTAATAATGAAAGTGTAAACCATTTTAGCCAGTTTATTTCAGTAAAAGTTAAGAAAAATTTAAGAAAATCTCAGGCTCAATTTCCATAAATGATATCCACACATATGTACCAGTTTTTAACCCCTTCCTTCCCCTGTCTTCACCTGCCAGCTTTTGTCTTAAGAACCACACCCCCTATCCATGGGTACACAGATTGTGATCCTATCTTCAGTATTGTAAATCTAATAATATAGCTTCCCTGTGAGCCTTCACATACACACACTTATGTACCGACATGTATAACTTGCTCACTGTAGTACTTTATTCGAGTTAGAAAACTATCGAAGTGATGCATAAAATGTGAAAAAATAGAAGTTCTTTACAAAAGAACTGTACAATGCATTCGTTTCTTTTAGTCGTTTTTTTTTGTCAGATAGAAAGTCACCCCAGTGAATTCACCGAAATTGATGTTGGCAAGGAAGGGTCGATCTAACCCGGCCGTAGACCGGCGAAATTTTTGCCGATCTACATATTTTAAAATAATATTTTTGACATCTGGGAATTGAGGCCGTGCATCCCAAATTGNGCCGACCCCTGAACAGAGGGGATTCTAATAGCAAATGCGTAAGAAATACCTTCGCCAGTTATTTGCCGAAGGCAATCGGCAAACTTTGAAAACCTTTGGGATTTCCTTCGGCAACTTTTTGCCTAATGGACCAAGTATTTGCTATTAAACCGTTTGGCAGTTCTTCACATTTGCCAAAGGGTCATGCAACTTGCATACCTTATCGAGAATTCTTTTTCCTTCAAATTTCCTTGAGATCTATTTCTTCCCGCGTTCACCATCTTTGCTTAGTAGAATGTTTAGGTCGGTTCTGCCTACTAGGCAATTGAATGTCTTCGGCTTGCCGACCTTAGAGGCAAAGCAGGTCAGCAAGATAATGCCGATCTTGATGGCGTGCAGGTGGGCCTTGGGGTCGGCATTGCCGAATGCTAACCTAGGTTCACTGTGCTGGAAGATTATAATTAATTGACTTGTAAATGCCCTCTACTCTCTTAAAAGAGTTCTCTGAAAAGGGTGCATAAGCTTGTAGTATGTTGAAGGAAGTTCCAATCAGTATATCTGTCTTATGAAAATATATTGTGACATGAAGTATGAGATTAAAACTACTCAAACAGAATGTACATTTGGTATGAATGATGCCATTTTCTAACTAATTGGTAAAAAGTTATGTTTTCTAGATCACACAGAATTGTTCCAAGATTNTATCTGTGTCACAGCTTAATAGCATCAATGTACCACCAAAGGTAAGTAGAGTATTATCAATAAGAGTAGCTCAAAGTTTGTTGAAGCATTTTCTGAAAATGTGTTTATCTTTTCTTTCTATGTATTAATTTCAATTCTATTTTGCTTTAGGTAGCAATTTCTTAAATGCATTTATTTTTTGTTTATTCCAGGATAAAGTAGTATATGCTAAAGAAACACAGACGATTGAATTGCCACCTCCTGATCCTGAGGGTAATCATTTTCAATTTTTGTATTTTGAATAGCGTTATATGGTAAATTTTGGTTAGTAGCTGTAGCATTGCGCCATATTTTATATTTCTTGCTTTTATTTATGTGTTTTGGCTTTCATTGATCCATTAGATTTAGTTTGATATCCATATGATTAGTTTGACTTTGAGAATAAAAGCAGTTAGAATTTCGAAAGCCTTAAAAAGGAATTTATTTGAAAACTTTCAGCAATTTTTTTGAAAACATCATGTTATATAGGCCTATACAATAGAGTAGCAATTGCAACTACACCCATCGCTATGTTTCGCTATGTACATTGGGTAGGCAAAACTACTAAGCACAAAAAACAAGATGAATGCAAATTATGGAATAGTGTGAAAGTTAGAAAGTTACAAACAATGCAAAGAGGTACAACAGTACTTGGCATGCATGGAGAAAAAACATATGATTACTGAACAGAATGTAGACAATTCCAAAAGAGTTCACTGATGGACACTATGGCCAGGCAGATGGCAAAGATGTATAGAGATGATGGTGATATTTATAGTTATCAATAGGAAAGGTTCTTATTATCAAAATCAGCTGGCAAAGGTGGTTGATAGAAAAAGTCAGAAGAAGACAATCCAGTTCTAAGAGCAACTAGTAATGGATTGATGAATTTTATTTAATTGTTTCGTAACCAAAGCCCTCAACGAAAGGGACCACATTTCAAAGCATTTTAATCATATTTTACTTCCATGTTTGTTTCACGACCTTTTTGAAGGATTCAAGGCAGGATAGAGTTTCATTTTTAGTGATTTTGCTGAAGACAGTCCTACCTATCATACATTTGGTTAGACCTTTGAGGCGTTCTACAAATGTTCTGCAAATAACAGAAAGATATGCTGCAGAGAATTATACTGTTTCAGTCAATGTGCCACTTACCCACACCCCATATACGGCGAATATTTGAGGTTGGCGTGACTTTAGAGCGAGGAAATACAGTAATTGCCATTTAAACAATGGCTGACACGGAGCATATAGCTTTCCAACCTTTGAAAAGAAAGGCTTGGAGTTCTGATGACTATTTCATTGTAGGCATGAGTGTTGCAGTGGGTTTGTCCCAAGCCTGTAACTGGAGGAAATATCCTGAAGGAGCAAAATCTGCAATCAATTTGGAGAGTCAAATTCCTTATTTTGTTATGTAAACCTCTTGGTTTATAGCTCTTTTGGGAGGGGACGAAACGATGCAAAATTTTTCATTTAGGGGGCATTGCATCGCTTACCCCCTGCATTTACATGTCTGGTTTGTCCACGGACTAAGAAGTCATACATTGAAGCACAAAAGCAATTATTAATATCTGCTTGAAACTGTCTTTATCTGTATTTTAAATTGAATCAATTATTTCATCGGAACACACAGCCACTAATAATTTATGTTTGTTGAGTAAATGTTTTGCCCAACGAGCAACTACCAATAATACCGTTATTTAGTTCCTTTCATCGGTGCAGGTTGCTTTTTGTAAGCTAGTTATCTTTGTTTTGTCAATTTGATGGAATATTGTGTACCCAGCAAGCGGGTCTTTGCAAGCAACATTATTTTTTGTAAGAAGCAGATGAACAAACATTCAAATATAGATGCAATCAATAGCTGTTGCAATCGACTGCATATCTATGGTTTGGCAGATTGTATCTCCATTTTGCATTAGTTGATGCGTGATCATCCATCATCTGCATGATATTCCTTGCTTAAAGAACAAAACTGCGGAAAACTGTACTGTGCCTGACTAGCCGACGCAAATATCAACTCAGATCGCTGGTGAATAGGAAGTTGAGAGAAATTTTCATTGACTCACGGGAAAGCGAGAATGAATCGGAAGAATGGAACTGTAAATAGCTCGTGGCAAAACTGCCCCAGTAGCTTTCTCAATTGCCATACAGTACAATTTTACTACAAATTTGAGAATATATCAAAGTGGAATGTGATTGCTGTATCGTCGGTAAATTTTGTTGCTGCACCGTTAGCTTTTTTCTTAAACTTTTTCGCAATTTACACAATATACCGAAGAAAGCCTCTTAGAACATTGTCGAATTTGATATTATGTAGCTTGGCGTTAACGGACATGCTGACAGGCCTTATTACCCAGCCTTTGTTTGCCACGCTCATGATAACATCAGCATTTTGTGTCAAATTTTGCTTCATAAATACGTTCACAATAATAATTGGGAATACATTATCATCAATTTCGATGTCAAGCCTGTTCTTGATAAATTTGGACAGACATATATCAATATTTTACCCATTTTATTACGAAAAGCGTAAAGACGCCAAATTGAAGCTGCTTATAATCATCGTTATGATTTGGTTGATTAATATTTCGGTTGTTTTAGCAAGTTTGGCCACACCCAATATGGTTCTTACGATGATTGCAGGAAGCACTGTTGCTTTTGTTATCTTTATCTGGAGTTTTTATGTTAATATTAGAGTTGTCCTGCTTGTAAGGACAATTCAAAAGAAAATGACATCACTTGCGTCAACTGCAGCATGCTCGAGATTGGAAAATAAAAGAAACTCCGAAGTTATGTCACGTGCCACTCGTGTTGTCTCCACTATAATGGGATCAATGTTATTTTGCTACATGCCCTTTGTTTTTTTCACTGTCGTCGAGATTAATACAAATTTGCCATTCAATGCGTGGGTTTGGATTTCAACTCTCGTGTTCCTAAATTCTTTATCAAATCCTGTTGTTTACTTTTTACAAATGAAGGAGATAAGAGAAGAAATGAGAATCGTATTGAATCGCTGCTTTTGCTGCCGCACAGTGGCCGTGATTCGTCAGAGATTTTCTACAATGGTGGAACCATCTGTAACAAGAACAGCTATGCAGCTGCCCCCTACTGTGATCGCCAACCATTGAGACCTTTGCTTAAATTATGATTAGTGTCTATTCTTATCATTACATTTATTTATAATTATTGTGTTAATTTCATTTCTTTTTGCAGAGTACATAGTAGTTTTTAATAACTGAATATTTTGCACTTTACTTCAAATAGAGTATAGTAACTATCCATACACTTTCTAGTATTTAAATTTGAAGTCTTAACGAAATGCTTTTGGATGGTGAAGTTTTATTTGACTGGAAGTGTCTTTCTTGCGACTCCCATTCTCAAACGTTTGTTGTTGAATGAAACTCTTGTATGAATGGAACTAAGCCAAGCAGTTGCAATTAGTATTTTCATGCATTTTCTTGATGGTTGTTGCCAATAGATGACCAAGAAAGTAAGGAAGCTACAAGAAGTGAGGTTGAAAAGCATTTAGTTGCTGACAAAGAAAAGCAAGATGAAAAGAAAAAGCTAGAAGAGAAAAAGGAAGAAGGTATTGAATTTTAAAGTCAAGTATTCAACTTTGTTGCTTAAGAAACACATTATATTTCAAAAGTAAACTTTTGTAAGGTTTATGGACCTTGCTTCCTAGTTGATGGTCAGCATCCGGAAGCCTCCTTATATTGTTCCAGCTTTTTCAGTTGTAAGGAAGTGGCAGTTGAATAGCAATTTTTTGTTTAAGTGAGCTAATGAGAAAGGTTAATTACTAGTTTTGCTTTTTTGTAGCAAAAATTTTGGAAATTAGCGATGAACAGAAACTGCACATTCTGAGTTCACAAGATTTCTCACAATTCTTTGACAAGGCAACGAGATTGGTTGAAAAAGCAATTTGTGAGAATTTAGATATTTGCTTTGATTATGGAGAGACTGGTGAAGATACTGAAGGGTAAAATTTACATTTTTCTTTACTTCTTGGTATTCATTGAATTATTTTATCTAAGTTATATTTTTTGGGTTTGTCCAGATGAAATATTGAAAGCCGAAAAGATTACCATTTTCTGTTGGATACTATGTTAATCATCCTTGCAGTACATTTTCACTCTGAGTTTGCACTTTGGAAGTTTTTGCAAATCATCTTGTTTGTACTTGTGGTTTCTTAAGTCTAGATATTTGCTTTTATGTAAATCATTTTTAGGGAAAATAAGCCATGTACGTGCACAGATAGACAAGTAAGACAAATGAAGTACAATTCATTTCAAGTGACTGCAATGTTGGACAGTTAATTTGCAATCACCATTTATTAATAGTAAATCACAGATCATCATTTGAAGATTTCCAATGCATATAAGTGAGAGCAAATTTATAAGAACCTGAAAAGAGCATGCTTTATTTACATCTATTCATGCAACAGGAGTCTACAATTTTAACGGCTATTTGCAAAGCTAAATAGCTAGATGGATTACACGTCTTTTTATAAGAATTTTTTTATAAGAAACTTTCTTAACTTTTTCACCGTTCCAGTATCAAAACTTTCTTAAGACTGTCTTAGCAAAAATTTTTGAGTTGCAATGTTTTACGCATGTACAGTAATGGAAAGTAGAAAAGCTCCATGTACGCTTGAAATGATGATAAATCTTAGTAAATAACATAAGTTAAGCTGTTAAAGAGTAGCCAACATAAGATACATGACATTTTGTGCATAGATAAATTGAATTTTAGATACATAAACACTAAAAAACTTTCTTGAATCTCAAAAATCTAGTACTGAACTTTCTTAACTTTTTGAGCAGCTGAGTACTTCTTTCTTATAAACCACTTTCTTATAAAAAAAACTTCTATTACTGAAGAGTTGAATTTTTTCAAATTTTAAAAGTGATTTGAAAATTGTTGTGGGTAGTGCATTGAAGTCTTGAATGCTCCTTAATTAGAATGTTCTATGGAGACTTGATGAAATTGTCAACGAAAGATGACATGCTGGTCTTTTTAGCCATTTGGAAGCATTCCGTGAATTTATTGCGTCACTATTAGTTTTATTTGTTGTTTTTGAGAATTCACTGCTAGATAACGAAACTAAATGTAAAAATATTAAGTATTACTTTGCTAAACGCCAAGCTATCTTGAATGCAGCCCGGTCTTTATACTTCGCTTTCATTCCCATCCTGTTCGGGCCAGGGTTAATTTGTAACATTTGCTAATTAGCTACTGTTGCATTTTGATTAACAATCGAAAAAGGCAAGTTATTTCAGACGGCTCAGTCTATCCGCGATTATAGACTGTGTTTCACATTGCTCGAAAAGTTGTATAATTGATTTGAAAGCTTATTCCAAAGCACTAAGCTTTGTCATTTCCTATAAATACGTCGTATTCATTTGCAATTCTGCTAAAAGTCAAATCTGTCACCATGGTTGCGGTTTGACTATCAATAAAATCTTTCACCATGAGTTAAAGACATGGTAAATTTGATATTAAAAGCGAAACAACATAACCTTGAAACTACGATTTCGAATATCTGAGGTTTTTCTGTTTGTAGTCTGAGATGTAGATTGTTAATGATGCAAAAGAATGATGTTCATAGAAAGCTTATATTTAGTCCTTCATAGAAGTATTGTATTTTGCGGTTTTGTGTCATGATATTCTAACCACCTGCTGCAGCCATGTTTGCAAATACTGCAGGTGTTCTTAATCATCCCAGTCCTGATACATTTTTATATAGAAACATGTTATCATATCTGGATGAAAATCGCCGCTTCTTCCCATTAGATTTGGTACACTTTATGCTTTCTTGTTTATCGCATTCCATCTAGTAGTTAATCATATCTGCATCCTGAACTTTGAACCGACTATTGATACTTTAGCCTTCAATAGTTGTTTGTTTTAGCTATTTATTGATGTTGTAAATTTCCTTCAACTTTAGGGATGCAGAAGCATCAGCCAAACTATCACTCCATCGTAAGTTTTTTGATGAAAGATGGTGTAAGTTTCGGTGTGTCACGTGCATGGATTGGTCCACACAGGTTTCTGCGTTTTGAATATTCCCATTTGTATATGATTGTTGTGTTTCGGAACCTTTGATTTCCTCGTCGCAAGTGCTGTTTGCAATAATATAAGCTATTGCATGTTCCTTATGGGACTCCAATTTGACGGTCGGTGTTTTTATGAAGTTGTTTTCTAGAGAAATTTTTTGTTCAAAAGGAACAAAAATTGTTTGGTTTTAATTTATTTCTTTTCAGAATGATTACCGTAAAACATCGAATTTGACCAGAGAGTTCTATTTACTTGCATTTATTAATCAAATAGCACAGCTGTGTTGACCAGCTGTTTTTCTCAAACATTGTTGATGTTTGGTCTCTTTGCATTGTAGTTTTTGATGTCAACACCCTTTTTCTCATTGATTCTTGTTGCATATGCTAGCTCATTTTTCCTTTCGAACCTTTAAACAAGGATTAAAGCTTATTTTTAGTATCCTTTTCTCTTGAGAAATGGTGATGCATAGGAAAAATGTTTCTTTGATCTATATATTCCAACATCCTTTCCTCAGTTGTAGATATCCGTATTTCCTCTTTTTATATCCTCCTTCCAATATATACCTCATATACAAACTGTTTGCAGTAAAAATTTGTAAAAGTTCTTAAAATTCTATTTACGCAACTTATTTTCACTTCGAAACTTATTTGAAATGCTACCTACAATAATGTTTCTTGACAGTGTTTACTTCCAGTGAAACAACGCGAATATGAACGTATTTAAAACCCCCACCGAATATGGACACGCTTAAAACCCCCAACTGAATATGGATGCGTTTAAAAGAGGGAATGCGGTGTTTTGCTTTTGCTATTTGTACCATATAGAGGCTGCGTAGATTTATGAAGCTATGTCAAATTATTGCAGTATCCTGAACTACTTGTATCATCGTACAACGAAAACGAGGCTGCGCCACAAGACCCTGGAGGAGTTGCTTTGGTTTGGAATATGAAGTACAGTAAAACATCTCCAGAATATGTGTTTCATAACCAGGTTCGTATACTGATTGGAAAAGTCGTGCAATGGTCAGAACTTGGTGCTATTTGTCAAATTGACTGGCTAGGATATTCAAACTTCCGCGTTGAATAGGTGAAAGATTAAGTGGCGTTGAATAGGTGAAAGGCTCTTGGGTAACATCTTGACATCAACCCCCCTCTTTGGATATTCACCCATATCATACCACGACCTACTGAACTGATCATGTTTATGTAAATAGAAGTAAAGAGCTTTTCTGTGTTCATAAGATTTGTAGTTCCACATAGCATACACTAAAACTGTTAAAATTGGAAGGCATTAGAAAATCAAATCCAGTTTGTGGATCATTTGAATTGCAATAGAATGCAACTTATTTGACAGTAATGTCAAGCGAAAATGACTTAGTGAATGGCTTCTGCTGCAACCCGGAGCTGCAGTGTGTCAACGAGAGACGAAGAATGTAGATCAGTGGCGGAAACTTGGGGGGGGGGCCAAGGAGGCGGCCGCCCCAAATACTTTCAAGCTCACAAAATTATTACAGTGATTCATTAGTAGTGCTTTGCAGGAAGCAATAATCGACATCGGACAAACCAATGTACTGGTGTGAGATTCTTAGCTTTGGCGTACAGGTATTGGACATCAAATAGGCAGGGCTACTATTTCCATTGGCGTACAGGCATTGCTTTGGCGTACAGACATGGTCGTCGTAGCGTTTCCCTTTTTTGTTCTACGCTTTCAAAAGTCAATGAAAACAGGTTAGGCTTTTGGTGTTTTCTTTTCAGCTCAAAGATCAATGATGAAAACAAAGAATATCCAACGTTGCAGGAGGGCGTTTTCCGATATTCTAGAGGGCGTGAGTTCAAAAAGTTTTTCAGCGCACAAGCCTCAAAACCACCTAGTTTCCCCATTCTTTTTGCCTGTTTTACAACTATGGGCTCCCAACTACTTTGTCTCCTTACAGATACTAATCATTCTAGTCAGATTGGCCAGCGTAAACTTTTGCCACTGACATAGATGAATTTCTGTGTTTCTCTTGTTTCCCAATCTGCCGATGCCTTGAAATTTTGTGATTGCTACGATCATATTCATGTTTTTCTTGGTAGCCTTAAGCATCATCACTAGTTCTATCTTTTTCGTCAGTACAATCTTTTTAATCGATAAAACCTTGCTCTAATTTATCAGAACATGAGAAATATGTTTTAACTTCTTAAAATTCATTTGACAAATTCTTTTTTATCTTCAGTCAGCTGTACTATCAGTTTGTTTTGCGAAATTCCATCCTAATCTGATTGTTGGTGGGACATATTCTGGTCAAATTGTACTATGGGACAACAGGAACAGAAAGAAGACTCCAGTTCAGAAAACTCCACTTTCGTCAACAGCCCACACAGTAAGTGTGACTAGGATTTTTGACCACAAAAGGAGGCTTTGAATGTAATTTGAATTCTTATAATGATTTTTAAGATTTGGTTGGCATTCATTGGTGGTTTCAAAGCACCATTTAAGTAGATGTAAATCGTATTAATTAAATGTACTACGTATAGGTCGCCAGGGCAGTTCAAAGAGTNTGGCCGGGATTTTTGGTTCCGAGAAAGTTATCTGGCCCCTTCACTTGTCTTGAAAAACTTAAGACTTTTGGTTGCTCTTACAATCACGTCTACAGGTTTCTCCTAACAGTTCATCGAATCTTGAACTAATAACAAATAATCTACACTACTGGTCTGCCAAAACAACATAATGCTGAAGGCATCTAAAATAGGACATGTGCTTCTCGTTTTGTAGATTATCTAACAGTGGCGATTTTTCAACAAAAATCGGGGGGCAACGGAGCTGAATTTGCGGAGTATTTTAGAAGTAGCCGAGAATTTGCCGAGTACTAATTATTTCTATTAAAAAACTTTTATAGGACAAGCGAAGCTCAGACAAAAGTATAGCTTTCTCATAAAAGCATGTATTTATCTTTTGGTGAACTAGTTTTTCCGAGAATTTGCCGACTCGATGGCAGGTTGGGGGCATTTTGCCCCCTTGTTCCCCCAAATTATAGCTGCTGAGATCTAGTAACCCTGATTGCTTTATTACCTATGTAGAAAATATTGAAACGTAGGGATGCTTTATCTGAACGAAAGAGGTGGACAAGGGATAAGGTGGAAGGCAGGGGACTGCCAAGGAATTCAGCTTACCCATCTACTGCATCAAATATGTGCGGCGATTGTTGAAACATGCATCGCCAAAATATTAAATGTTGTTAAAGTTTTGAGAAGTTCAGGGGGCACGCATCGACTTTGAAAAGGGGGACCATGCCAAGATTACATCAGTTTTTAGGCTTGAGCTTTATATCTTGCATGCTAAATCCATTCCTTTTATGAAAAAAGTGCGGGCCATGCCCCCTTCCCCTTATTGCAAGCCCCTGAAATTACAAGCTATTGAGTTCATATGAAAACAGGGTTCATACTGAATCTAGAAAACCTGGCTAATAGACCCTTTTTACGAAAAGTCAGGGAAAATCCTGGAGTAGTCAGGGAATTTTCTATCATTTTCATCCAAGTCATGGAAAACAAATTATTTAGTCCACATATCTTTTTCTTTTCATGATTGTTCGCAAAGTGGTTGTTCCATTTGTTTTGGGCAATTGTGAACTTTACCACTTTGCATAGTGTTATAGTAAGTAGATGGAGATTACATATCTATTGGGTTCCGTCGTCTTTACTTCTTTTTGTAAATATGAGAAATGGAGGTCAGGGAATAAGTAGGTGTGTTTTTAACTACCTGTCAGGGAATTTTGATTCATGCATTTGGTATAAACTCTGATATGTATATAAGTCTCATTAGCTAGAGTTTGCATTTCCTTGCCAAAGTATGAAAGGAAATATTTGTTTATCGTTGCAATTGTAGCATCCAGTTTATTGTATTGATGTAATTGGAACTCAGAATGCCCACAATCTGATAACAGCATCCACTGATGGCAGGATGTGCTCTTGGAGTCTTGATATGCTTGCGCAGCCTCAAGTAGGTTTCTTTCTGTCATTTATACGTATATTGCTAAGCTATGTAGCAGTAGGTTTACACAGGAGCATTGCCCCCAAATAGAAAGCATGGTTTGCCATTGAACCTGGAAGAAAATCTCAATTTTGTTGAAAGAGTCACGGAAAAGGTAGAAAAGTCAGGGGAAAGTTTTGAAAAGGGTCCAAGTCAGGGAATGATGTTACGTTAATGTTAGTCTTAATGGCGTTGATTTCATCAGAACGGTATTAAGATGGTCATAACGGATACCAGAAAAAGACATCTAGCAGGGGATGTAGTTTTTTTGCTTCATACCACAGCTGTTTGTTATTATGGCTACGCCTTCTATTGCGTGCCATCGTAATGCGATAGTAAGGTAGACATTCCTTTGCAGTGTAATTGGTGTTGCCAGTATTTGAACGGAGTCATTAAGGGGCGTGTCCTACCACAGTCCCCCGTTCCTATAGATTATGAATAGTGAGGGAATTTTGTTTTTCATTTTCTTTGGCAACTATGATAAAGATAAGGTGATTTCTCATACACCTCCCCCCATGAAAGCATATTTTCTTAGGACTCGAGAAGGTGCTACATTATGAAGAAAGAGGACAGACTGTTTTTCAAGAGTGCTATAAGCAAGTACTGTATGAATCAATTAAGAGAAAAGCTGCTTCGGTTTTCTCTTTCCAATCATTAATCATTAATCACCTCTCCTTGTATTTTGTTTGTCCTTTGTAGTTCTATTATTTGTCTTACTCTGGCAAATTTATGAAGATTTGCTATAGCATATATATTTGCTGCTCTTTTAGTGAAAGTGATCGTTTAAGTCTCACTCTCAAGCGTTAATTCCCTTTTTGCACCTAAGCGATATGTTGATCCAGCAAGAAGACGACGTAACACTGCCTTTTTATGAGTGTACTTTAACGCTCCCTTTTTCCAAAGGATCTAGCTCGTGCAATGTCTTTGTGATGATTTTTCATTAAGTGGCTATTCTGTTTCATACTTCTTAGCGTTGGATACCATGGATCTCCACCATTCACAGTTTCAAGTGCACGATGTCGTTTGTGCTGGCTTATCTTTTTGTAACCATACTATCTTACTGTCAATCATGCTATCATACTGTCAATCATACGATCATCCTGTCAAGCGTTTTCTCTCTGTCTGCCCTTACGTCTTTTTCCATCAATTTCTTGCTTAATTTATTATATTCTACCTTTCTCTTATTAAATTGTCACATCCGGATATATCCAATATCCGAATAATTTGGCTATTTTATGTATTCGATATCCGGATATTTTTTTGCTAACTATCCGGATATTTTTTCGCAAATTATCTGGATAATTTTCAAGCCTTTTGTCACTAACTGATGCGGAGCAAGGAAAGACAAATATTAGTTTTACTTTGACAAAAGCTGCAGCATTAAAGTATCACTTGTTAGAATGAAATGGTATTTAACGCTTTCATTGAGAAATATTTCAATTTCTAAACAGGGCATCAGCAATGAAAATATTATGACTTAAATAAAATGACTTCCTACCTTCAAAGTACAGTAAAACGAATGTACATAGAAGCATTCCTTCGGAAATTGGCAATAACTGAAGTATTCACTGCTTAATTTTACTGGTTATGATCGCATCTAGCAGGGGCGGACTGACTAAAGTTTTCGGTTCGGGGACAGTTTGACTACACCGGTCCATGAAATCTAGAATACGTAAATCGGTGGGCAGTGATATTGAAAACGATGCAAACTTCTGATAAACCCTTGTGCAAACGATCTAACATTTGGTCTAACATTTGATCCAACTTTTGTTATGACAAGTTTGCTGACGTCAGCCAAGTGTGCAAACGAGTCTGACATTTCACCTAACATTTCACCTAACATTTCGCCTGACTTTGCGCCTGAGCAGCGATCGATTTAATTTGTGCATGCTTGGGTCCTCTGTCTCTTTACAGCCACAGCTAAGACGAAGTAAAATTATGGCAACCTTGTCTATGCTGAAATTATTGCATGATTGTCTTATGACTAAAGGAAACGCTTGCACCGAAAAACTCGCGATTCTTTGTAGCTGTGTTCTTACTGTGTTCGTACTCATCTG
>OLMO02000257.1:612813-628344 GCA_900291935.2 Cassiopea xamachana
CATAAGCAATCAAAAACCGTATCTGTCACTAGCATGTCTTTTTTGTCGGGTGATGTTAACAATTTTGTTGTTGGAAGCGAGGATGGATCTGTGTTTACTGGTCATCGCCATGGAAGGTATGTATAGATACATTCAAAATTCATGTCTTTGTCTATGCTTTGTTGTGATTTAGCAAGCTACTGAGAATTCATTAAAGCCTAGTTTGCACTTGTTCGCTCAAATCGCTTATGTAAAAGGAACATCTCATTTCGTTGGTAAATCCATTGCGAGTAAAGATAATGGCCAAAACTTTCGCTCTAAGGAAACAACTTTGCAGATGCCTCTACGTGGAGGCGTAACAGAATTAAGGTTAGTATTAGGACACCTCCTAAGATACCCCAAGCTTTTTACACCCGAAGGGNGATTCTTCATAGCTGTGTTCGTAGTTTTTATTTTATCTTTTATTTTTAAGACCTAAACTGGTCGTTATTGTCAAAAAGGAAACAAATTGAACGAAGAATTGGTTGAAAAAGGAATGCAGTGAGCGTGCACGCTTCTAGCAATGCCAGACTTTAGTGCAAACGTTCTAACATTTCAACCAACAAATGGATAACAATGAAATGTTAGATGAAATGTTAGATCGTTTGCACAAGCCTTAAAGCTACAGTTTTATTGTCAATTCTTTCAAATATACATTACAAAGTTCCCCATATTTAGAATTCAACGTTTTCCATACAGTCGGCCCTTCGGACATTCGTCTGAATTGCTCGACCGGCCAGTCTGCCCCTGGCATCTAGTGAAAGCTTTTAACATGCAATTTATTTCGTGGTGTGGCTTGAAGCTGAATTTATCAAGCAGTTTATCAAGAAAGAAATATTTTGTTGAAGTATTGTTGTAAAGGGAACATTTTTTTCAAGGAAACAATGGATTTGCAACNGGACGCTGAGAGGCGCATATCTTTTGCGTTATTTTGATGTGTTAATTGAGATGGAGCCCCAATCTTATTACAGGCTTCCCACGCCTCCTTAAAATCCTAAAACTCCTTAAAGAAAGAAAATATCCTTTGAAATCCTTAGAAATTATTATCAAATTTATTAAAATCTCCTTAAATCTCCTTAAGAAGCATCATTTCTAGAAGCAATTGTGATGTTTTTGTGAAAGAGCATTGAGTATGTAGAGTTTCATGACAGTGTATTAAAAAAGTTCTTATAGGAGAATTCTACTTTATTTGGTTTTCAAGTTTACGTTATGGAATAGATTAATAAGATCGATCTTGTTGGTATGGAAGGGGCTATTGACACGGAAACCTCCTTAAATCGTCTTAATTATTATGAGGTTTTGTCGTAATCGAGCCAAATTCTCCTTAGAAATTGCTAGAAAATCTCCTTTTTTTCTCCTTAAAAGTCGTTAAGTTTTGAGGTAGAAAAGGCGTAGGAACCCTGTATTAGGTTTCTAAAGGCACTTAGTTACGTTGGCCCACTAGGCTCACTGATAAATTTCAAGAAGTTGTTGCAAATAAAAAAGAAAATTGGCCCAAATAAAAAAGTTGCTGCAGGCAAAAAAGCAGCTGCAAAGTAGAAAGAATTTCTGCATAGTACAAAGTGTTGCTGATGATAAAAGCAAGTTGCTGCAAGTACAGAGTTAATACTGAGGGGTGACTACCCGTGAAACCGAAGAAAAAGAAAACTTTTTTGGAAAGTCTAGACTGTGCGAGTTTAGGCCAGTCTACAAAGTGATACAAAATGGTTATGAAAGACCAAATTTGAGAACGTGCTTCAGTGCAGAGTGTATTTTGAAAGTTCTTTGGAGAATGCTGTAGTAATGGAATGTAATGGAATTTCACTATTACATGAAGTACTACAATAGAAATGTCAGCAGTACGTTGCATCATTGTTGATATATGGTCACTGTTTCAGCTTGTCTTTTTATGAGTTTCACCCGTTGGGATCGTTGTCCATCACCTCAGTAGTCAATGCTCTGAATATAATAATTCTATTTGAAAATCTGAGCGAATGTCATATTGGTCGTGGCATCCACGTAGCTTTCATGCTCTTCTCATTCCACGACGATTGGCTACCATTCATCTTACGACGATTGGCTACCGTTCATCTTACGACGATTGGCTACCGGTCATCTTACGACGATTGGCTACCTTTCATCGTACGACGATTGGCTACGGTTCATCTTACGACGATTGGCTACCGTTCATCTTACGACGTTTGGCTACCGTAAATCCTTTTTGCAAATAAGCCCCCCCCCCTGGAATAAGGCCCCAAGCATTATTGCAGAGCATCTTATTTGAAGAAAGCCCCTGCAGAATACAATAGTTATATAGCATTACTTTCTTTGACTGAAGACAAAAAAGCAAAATGAAACTCGACTTTCGTGATGACAATGAAAAAATCATTATTGACTGATAAATTTCCTCTACAAAATAGCCTTCTTGTAATTTTTCAATTTAGTTGGTGCAGAAAATTATGTCATGTTTTTACGTCAATCTTGGTGGAAAATGCCAAACTTTGAAGTAAGTCCTCCTCTCAAATAAGCTCCCACCCAAAAATTCATTTGTGCAAATAAGCCCCCGGGGACTAACTCGAACATTTATGGTTTGTATCTTATGTGTTCTTGATTTTTTGTTATCTTCTGGAGCAGGCCGTCACTGCAGCAGCAAGTCATATTGCTGAAAGCGATGTTTAAAGATACAAGTGCTAAATTTGTACACCAAAGTGTCGTGCCAAATAGTTCATTATTGCAACATCCTCCAATGTATTTTGAAAATGACTCTGCATCAAAGCACGTAAATTAAATTGGTCTTGCTTATCCACTTTGTCGTGCTTTGAGCCACTTTGTAGCCTGGTCTAAGCTCACCCAGCCAAAATTTTTCAAATAACTTTATCTGGCCTCGGTTTCACGAGCTGGTCTCATCTCTGTATTTACAGAAACTTTTCTCCTTGCAACACCTTCTCTATTGGCAGGAATTTCTCTTTTATTTGCAGTGCTTTCTTCTATTTGCAGAAAATTTTTTGGTTTGCAGCAACTTTTTTGGTTTGCAGCAACTTTTTTGGTTTGCAGCAACTTTTTTTGTTTTCAGCAACTTTTTGAAATTGATCAGCGAGCCTTGCTGGCCACCATACTTATTGTCTCTACTTGGGACATCTACAAGTCAACACGCTTTTTGAACTCATGGACCAGAATTGTGGGATGAGCGGGTCAGATATACTAGTATAGCACCCTCCTTGACAACTTTTAAGAATTTCATCGGATAGACGTATTGAATTTTCATGTACGCTTTTCTATTTGCATTAGATTTAAGTAATTTATTAACGCCCTGATTTCATAAGGAAGGCTGGCCCTTTCAAGAGGGCTAACCCTCGTAGATACAGAGTTTTCTTTGCGATTATATAAGGAACTTTAATCTAGCAGTCGACCTATCATCCTTGCGCAGTAGGTTGCGCAGATATGAGTTTAAAAAGGTAGCCCCTTAAAAGTCCCATTAAATCGATTAAGAGGGCCGCCCCTCTCTCTAGCAAGCGTCATCTCGGCCACCAGGGCTGACCATGTTCACTTGTAATCGCAATGTCAAATTTGAATATATTTCTTATTATTTCTGACACCTGGAAAATGAATCTATCTCGGGTAGGAAGGTCAGCCTTCCTCATGTAACCAGAACATTACTTAGCAATATCTATCGCGGCCTTGTAGAGCGTCAACTGGCAGTCATGTGGGGGAGCCTATTTTGCTCATAAATGGGATCATTTGAGTGCCTGCAAGATAGAGCCATTTCTATAATCGATAACGCTTGGATAAGAGTTTACAGATGTGGAAATCTCTTAAAATTGAAGCAACTGCTTAATGCTGATGAGTCAGTAATGACATGTAAAATCATGGGCAATTTGTAGGCTTCAGGATGGCTTTGTACAATGATCGCAAAACGCACGATGCACTTTTTTTGATAAACTTGGATCGGTACCTCGTGCTAAACGTTTTTTATTTCTTGTCTTTTTTCTGGATCGAATTTCACCTGATTGTGTAGAAGTCGAACATTTATGGATGAGCATAGACGTTGATCGTCACGAAAAGGCACAAGCAGATTTAAGTCAAGAGTTTCAATTTTTTCCAAACAAGAATCAAGCAAATTAATGAGTTTAAACAAATCACTTCACTCTTTATACAAATGGGGATTGTACAGTTTCTTAATTTTTCTTGAGCATAGAACTAGAGTTTCTTCTTTATGTACCGCATAGTTCTCGGTTCTTATAAACCACTATCTTTTAAATAATGTGTTAGATTTAGAAAGAATCTTCATATTCTAAAGAATAACCTGTAATATTCCAAGAAAATATCATCTTACACAACTCTATATGCTGAAAATGAGACTCGTACAAAAATTAGGCAGCTTTTAACTTTGCATTTACATAAATAGCCGGCACATAAGAAGCCGGTACATACGAAGCCGGTACATAAGAACCCGGTAAAATGTTTTTGAATGAATTGTAATCGACTGATACTACGATCCCCTGGAGGAGCTGCAGTTGCTGTATTTTTTACTATAGTTTATCTTTTCTATCGTAAGATTATCATATTATGTCTTTTTGTATATCTTTAAGAAGTTTATGAATTCTTAACTGAGGTGTTTAGAAGTTGTTTTGAAAGATCTGTGACTGAGGAGATTTTCATGTGTATTAAAAGTGACTGATGATCGCAAATCTTAACATCCATTCCTTTGATTTTAAATATATAAATCTTGCTACTAAAGTTGTGATCATTAGTTCGATTGGTGATATTGCTGCACATACCAACAGCTGTGCATTAATTTCATCTTTCAATTTTCTTACAGTAAAGCAGGCATCGTTGATCATTTTGATGGACACAGTGGACCTGTAACTGGAATAAGTTCCCACTCTTCTCCTGGACCGGTACGTAGTTAAATTTCGATATAGGACCGATTTAGGTAGTTTAGTGAGCAACTTTTATCTCGATGTATTGAAGAATCTTAATATTTAGGGATATGATCAGTTCGTATGTAAGAAAAGATTCATAAATTGATGACTGAATTCGTATGAGAAAGTCCCTTTCCATTTGAAGAACTTTTCACTGAAATTGTGCATTTGCATCGCAGATTTGGGGTTTGTGAGGCTAGAGACACTGCCCTTCTAGCATTGAATCATTCTGCGAGAACGTTCAGGCTATTCTGATTGCTATTTTTTGTTTGATACTTTGCTGAATTGATTATTGTCAATTCCGTAAAATGTTAGGTATCATTAATGTATTCGTTCTTTTGTTTTTCAAGCTGATTGTCCTATTTCTTGTCATTAGTTTGTATAAACTAAGATTTTCTTCTCTAAATATTCATTCAGTATTTTATTTTCTGGCACGGCTTGATTATTTTCCTTATTTGCACAATTCCTTATTGCCTTATTTACCATTCATCACCATTATCTGCTTTTTAACATGACTCCTTTTTATGCTGTCGATTCCCATAACGTCTCTCATGTCGTGGATTATATGTAACCAACTAATTAGCATCTTTAGCGCCTATTTGTTTTATGATCTTAATTGCTTCTTCACTTTTCAGATTGATTTTTCACACCTTATCTTAACAAGCTCTTTTGATTGGACTATCAAATTATGGAGTAATAAGGTAATCATTCTCGATCACTGGCGCTTCTTGCCAATGTGTTGACCAGATCCCATGTTATAGCTCAAATTGTATTTCGGTAGTTGCGTACCTTAGAAAATTTCCTAAGGTGTGAAACTGCCGAAATACAAAGGTAATCATTGATAATCCATTGAAGGAATTCAAAGTCTTACTTTGTCTGGTTATGAAAATCATTTGTCATGTTCTTTTTACCCTATTATTAGATAACCATTTTACCACTACTTATTGCTTTATTGTTATGATGTTTAATTTAATATTGGTTTTGATGCTCCAGGCTCTATTTCAATTTTCCTTATTCTAATTGTAAGTGTTAGGCAACAGATTCTTTTTAAATCATTGTCCATTTGCTTACAACAGAGTACGAATTTGCTGTACTCCTTCGAGGATAATGGCGATTATGTTTATGATGTACAGTGGTCACCAATTCATCCTGCATTGTTCTCTACCGTGGATGGAATGGGAAGGCTTGACTTATGGAATTTGAACAAAGATACCGAAGTTAGCATTGTTTTTTGCATTCAGTAATTGATGTTTATACTACAGATATTCATCTGCTCTTTGACAACCAAGCTTTTTTAGGGGGTGCTAATAATTGGAAAGGAGTGGAGAAATTTTTGAAAATTGATTGTCAGGAGGCTTCTACTATTGGGTACCAAGATTTCGTTCTCAGGTTTACCTCCCTCAAACTTCTTCCATTTTCAGTAGATGTTAGGAGCAGTATATTAAATTACATTTACTGCAATTAATCGTGGCTGCTACTTTCTGTTCACATTTCTTTGTTGCCGAATTTATTTATTAACCATTAAGTATTGTTTACCTCAAGATCTTAAGTAATGAATAAAATAGCAAATGAAATGCATTTTCAGGTTCCTACATGTAGCGTGACAATTGAACCATTGTCCGCAATCAATCGGGTCAAATGGGCAGCTTCTGGATATCAGTTGGCTGTCGGTGATGATGATGGTCATGTTTTTATCTACGATGTTGGAGAGGTATTTCTTTTAAGTGTTTGATACTCATTGAACTTTTGATTTCAGCTCAAATACATTTTATTTGCATTCATTGTGTTTTAAAGTTTTAAGTGCGGCTCTTTGAACTTTGACTTTTATCTTAACCTTTACCAGAAGTTACAGCTAGATTGCTTCATTCACACTGTGCCTTGCTCAAAGTTTCGAACGATTTGTTAAAACCAACTCGGTCTGTATAGAATTTGTGAACAACACATCTAGCTTCGTGTTTTTGCTTTTACTTTATCTTTACTTTCATTATTACTTTCACCTTCATTGGACTGCTGTTTGGTAGGTACATTGAGCCTTGAATTGTATCAGACAATGACTCCTACGCAGTGGGCAGGAGGGGCGGCTCAGATAGACATTTCTTCTGACTAAGTGAAATTGTGGACTTCTAAACTTAGTTTTTTTAGTTTGTTATTAATACGTTACCTACTAATGTTTAAACAGTCAATTTTACACTTGTGTTATAGGATTGATGTAGCATTTTCATTTAATCCTTGAATGACGTTTAAAAGTAGCACAATAAAAATTAATAGATATTTTCGTATATTAATTATTCGATTTTGTTTTCTTAGTTTGCTTTCTCTTAGCTCCGTTCTTTCTTTGAGGAACGGTCTTTTTATAGTGGATAAATAGTTTTGTTATCAATTGATTGATTTAATATACAAAATTGGATTTATTTTAGCAATTGGCGGTACCACGTGCAGATGAATGGAATCGTTTTGTACATACATTGCAAGAGCTTCAAGCCAACCAAATTAACTTACAGTCATCCGAATTAGGGGATTTTAAGACTAGTTCGCCATCAAGTTACATATCTCCTGTACGAATGTAAATCACAGAACTGTTCGTGTGAGACAGTACAGAAGCTACTGTGTAGGAGGATGTTGAACTGAAAATCATGGGCTCATTCAAATAGTACGTATGAACACACTTCGGAACATTTTCATCTCTTCGTAATTTTCTCAGGCATGCGCAATTCTATGCCACGTTTGTACGTAAAAATGTGGCTTTTGCCAGCCCCATCCTATCCCAGGCACTATGTGAATGGCCCCAGATATTTGTTTGAGGAAAGTAGTGTTATCTATGAAGTATTGAAATAATGAGTTATCATATCTTACAAATTGAAATTATTAGAGTGATATTTTTTGGATTTACTTTTGGTCATCTTATTTCTATCTTTTTGTGCAGTTATGCTCTTACCCACGCTTGTTGTACACAAATTTTGTTGATCGTTTTTTGGCCTTTACCTGCGTAATTTTCTAGGAATGACCCTTTTATGTTAAGAAATTAATTTTTAACAGGTAACAGGGAACTATTTAGTTACAATCAAAGCCCGCTTCAATCACCTTTGAACTTGAGGTCTACTTGCATGCAAATTTGATGGCTATTTGAAAATTATTCAAATTCTGTATTCAGACCCGTTGCTACAATGGAATGAGGAGTAACGCGCACTCAACCAATATTTTGTTTGTCGGCAGAGTACCAATGTTGCGATATCTGGTGGCAAATATTTCCATGTTTTGTATTCAAGAAGCAGAAGAACTTGGTTGCTGCAACCACTGGTGATTTCCAAAAATTGTAACAAGGGGGCTCTAGGAACAACCACGCCCATAGTTTGGGTGTGTCCCAGCTACAACCACGCCCATATTTTCAAAGATGGAAACATGATAATTTAGTTTAATACTGATATAGTATAATCAACAATAAGAAATGCCTCAATAACAATATAGCAGTGCACAATTGATCATAACACTTCTGAAGCAAGGCCAATAAACTCTGAAAAGCCAAGCCAATGCAAGAGTTTTAGGGGGGCTGAGCCTCCCAAAATGAGCAGAAATTTTAACAAGGGGGGATCGGCCCCCCTGAGCCCCCTAGAAATCACCCCTGGCTGCAACGCAACTGAAAACTGTCTGCCACGCCCATTTTCGGCAATATGTTGGTCTTACGCCCCTAGAACAGAAAATAGCTCTGTGAGCATTAGATGTTTTCATGATCAATTGCCCTTTGTAAATAATATCTCTCTCAACTCGACACTTTGTAATCGTTCTGTTCACATTAGCTTTTCAAGCGACTATGAAAATCAAAGATCTTAGAAACCTTTTCTAGGGGTCATTCAATGTCACCTTAACAAGCGTTCCCCCGGCGACCCTCTCAGATTTTGCTCATTGAAACAACAGTTTTCAAAGCGCTTCTTTCAAGCCATATTTATCATAAATTGTTAAGTAATAAATTCAGTTAGGTTGTTTGTTTTATGAGCTATATTTGTTGATACGAAACAATAGCATAAAATTTCGAGGTTGTTCGTATCTCATGCTTTTTAACTAAATGTGTAGAAATGAGAAAAATCTGATAAGGTCACCTGGAGAGAGTCTTTTAAGTGGACATAGAATGACTCAACTGAGTCTGGTCAGAGACGTTGATTGCCAGGTGAACCTTTCCGCATACAAAGCCATGCAATGGATTCTTAACTGCTATAACACCGGCATGTTTCCTATAGTCTTTGAGAAACTTTTGCTTTCTTATACCAATCATTTTTAGATACATTGTAAGTAGGATTTAAGTAGGCAAGTAGCTGCGGGGAGTGCTGAGGGGCAACACTATACCAAAGTTAAACACTCCATGATTTTGCTCCCCTAAAGGGTCCTTAGTGCAGTTTTGTATTACTATAAACATTGTTGCCCCTGCAAGGTGAAGATAAATATTGTCTGACGAGAGCAATGCCTCTAGCTACCTAATTAGTTTTCAATGCAGTTTTTAAAGTGATTCTTTAATTTTTAGTGTGATTTTCTAGTGTAAGTCCCCTTGCTAATCATTCAATTCAATTGGGTTCTATTCTTCACAGATGTGGATGAAAGCTTTCAGCAAATTTATTCTCGTGTGTTTTTTAATTTGTCGTTAGGTATTAGAACTTGTCACCAGCTTCGTAAAACTAGCAAAAACAAATATCAGGTGCAGGGCTTTCACGTTCAGCAACTATAGGTGTCGAGCAGAGTGGGGCATGCGGTTAAAAAAGATTTGATAACACAACGTAACGAGCTTTCTCTTTGCAACACTCAGCAATAACTATTACTTTAGCTTTGATAAGCATGCTGTTATAGTTAAAAGACTTCTGAAAGTTATTGTTTGTTTTGACTCCACTTTTAGTGAGCCAGTTTCTTTGCCTTGAAAACTTAGGTAACGTCTTACGAACGAACGAGAAATGATAGACAACTTATTGAAAATCAATATAATAAGTTTCCATTTCGCAAAGGAGTTTACCATTCTAGGCCCATTTGATCACGCGGAGTGGCGTGCAGCAAGTGTACTCAAAAAAAGATGAAGGTAGAAAGATCAGATGGGGGGGGGGATAAGAAAAATCAGGGACAAATCCATTCGTTTATTAACCCAAAAACTTTGCACACACCATTTTCCTTAAAGACCAAGATGGGAGTGGCACTTTACAAGTTTTGGTTGAGTAAGCCTGCCGTTGAGTCTGCATGAAAGTTTAATATTTGACTTCCAAACAACATCTTTGTTGCTTGGTGAAGAAAGGATTACCGTTTATAACTTTACAACAACAACAATAGTAACAATAACTACATTGATTCAATATATGTTTTTAAACTTAATTTCATGGAGCAAGATATTCCAAATACAACAATGCACCTGACAATATGATAAAAACTGTTGTTAAAATGTATCAAAAGTAATTAAAATTGTTTGCAGAAAGAAGATACAAGAAAAATTGTTTGCAATAAAATGCTAAAGGGAAAGTGTTTTGCTCAAAAATTTCTATTTGCAATTCCTGTAAGGTTGAAGAAAAAAGATGTTTGTTTCGAAGAAAAAGGAGATAATAAATTGTTTGCCTTACAATGCTGATTGTCATCAGTCTGAGCTATGGGATAAAACGTGTAAGTGCAACAGTTCTGAATTTACGTGAACAAGAAGAGAGGGCAGTTGAATGCTAACCCTATGCAAAATGTTGAATAATGAAACATGGATCTCTGGACTAGTTTTGTGGAAGTTACTCAGCATTTAAATAGCAAGCCACAGAGGAGATATTTACCTTGGGAGCACAAAATGAACTCTATTGACCTATACATTATTATTTACACGTAATTACTACCCTTTAACCTAGCAAACACTGTCAATTTACAAGGATGGATACAAGAAGTGTTCAATGGTTATGAATAGAAGAGTAAAATATTTTTAGCAACTTTTCAGCCGAACGAGGCGATGAATATTGGCTAAACAAAACTACAGGAAATAGTCTCTTAGTGCAATATCTATATTTGAGCGCTTTAGAGGGTGTATGTATAGAGTCACATTAATAGCAAAATGGTGAATAAGGATAGGCCCATCCAAGTTGCTGATCAGTTCGTGTGCTCCTGACCTTCTCAAAACCACTAGATTCAGAATGTGCAAATGTTGCACACTTGTTGAATGCTGTTGCATTAAGATTGGCTGGTACCTCTGCGTATGGAAAGCAGGCGCTTGGATCATTTGCGTTGCTTTTCACAGCTGCGTGAGCACAGGATTTGTTTGGGAGTAGTTTCAATTGTATATTTGTAGCTAAAAGATTAAACTCATTCATAAAGCTGTTTTCAAGGTTTGGCATTGCATTATGAACATCACTGAAATAGTGTATGACTTTACTAATTTTTCCAATTGCTTGTTCATCATTTTTCTTGACATCATTTTTTTGGAGCTTCTTTTGCCTCATTCTTCGGTTTTGAAACCAAATCTTCACTTGTTTTTCTGCCATTTTTAACCTCTCTGCTAGCTCCACTCTTTTACTGTTTGTCAGATAGTTTGATGTATGAAACTCTTTCTCTAACTCGAATAATTGTTTTTGGGTATATTTTGGTTGCTTCTGCCTCAATTTCGTCCTCTTTTCTTCGAAGTGTCTACCATCCAAATTATTGTCATCTAAAACATAAGGCAAATTAGGTTTTTGAACACCAGTAATGTTGATGTAATTCTCTCCTTTTTTGTCATGTGCATCAAGATGCACTCATGTTGCCTTATACAAAAAAGTCTATGATATGCTATCAACTGGCTTTGTTTCTTTACCCCACTGTTCTCGGGAGGGCCTGATCAGTATCCAGAAAAGGCCTAACTACGCCAGAGTGATGTCTGGTTTCAGGGACCCAAGAAGCATTCAAAAGGTGGGGACAAATGCATTCAGGGCCATCCACAAAGGCAGAAAGGGACAACTATGTAAGCTGAGAAGGGGCACTTTACATAAAAATTTGTGAAAAGGGGGGCAATTGCCCCCTGTTCCCCCGTTTCCTACGCCCTACATGTCTGGTGTAAGACACCCTCAAAGAATGACGGTCCTTTATAAATACAATTGGAATTGCAAAAATCCAGCAACTTCTAACGGTTACAAGTACTTTAGGATAGCGAGCAATATTGTTAAGTGCTTTCAATATAGTCCTGCAGGAGAACACCAGTGCAAACGTTCCGTCTTTGGGATCGCCATTTTCCCACATTTCTTGTAGGTGTTGGCCGTTAAAAGTGATACCTTTCTCGCTGGTTGATTTGCGATGGACGCAACCTAAAAGCGGCTATTACATCTAGTAAAACCAACACTAATGTGTAACTGTTTTTGTCGGGATGTAGTCCCGACCCTGTTTTGAATAGAGGGAAGATGAAATGATTGAGCGACATGAAGCTATTTCCCGATCCGAAGGAGAGGTTCATTAGCGTTTCTACGAAACAAACTAATGACACTGCAAACTATTGAGAAAAATTAGAAATTTGAAAGGCTGTGATGATGAACCTATTTCAACCTAGAAGTTTGAATTTGACTTGACATATAACGAAGTGAGTGGGCAAGAATGAAGGTTAAGGCTCATTTTTCTACCGGACAGAGTAATGCCTTAAAAAGCATAAACACTGACCTGAAAAGCCATGAAATTATAAAGTGAATGCTTTCATGTACCACTTCTTCTCAAAAAGAGCTTCAATTTTATTTAAAAATCAATAAATGTGCATAAATTCACCAAATATGCTGTGATTTCCTTTGAGTTATCGGACATGGCCTGAGTAAATCTGTTTATGTCACAGAAATTTGACTCCTATTTCGAGGAATCAGGGTAAAAGGTTAAGAAATATTGATCAATAACTACTTGCAGCGATTTCAGATTGGGGTGTATTACAATCTAACTGAGTCGCTCGAGTTTGGCATTCGATGGATTCAACTGCAACTTCTCCTATTTTACATACGCTTTGCTCAGTTCTACAAAAAGAACATAAAATACCTTTCTGTTTATGTCGAGATTCTAACATCCAAGGATAAATAATTTCGCTAGTATCGTCTTTTGGCTTCGTGTCTTTCTTTCCAGGCTTGATATACTTTCTCGTTTTGCCTATAGTCCCTCCATCTTGAACCTTCAGTTCTTCTCTGTCCGTGAGTGTCCGTTTTCTTAATCTTCTGTCATTCGTGCTTAAACCGCATTCTGACATGGCCATGCTCAAGTCCACATTAATCTTTGGCTGCAAAGACACGACGCAAGTAAAATAGCGTTAATAAAAATGAACTGTACTTGGTGTCCTTTACGTTTAAGGGTATTTCTTTCTGTCTTTTTCTCAGTGACGTGTTGCATTGACTTCTTTGCGACATTGATGGATGAACTGTGCATTGCTGCTGTTAGCTGATGTGTTCCATTACCCAATCAAATGCCATCTTTGAGCACTTGTTTAATCAATTGCAATCAATGCATTACTTGTGCTATACGATTCCTACGCAGGGGCTCCTCTCCTAATATCTATTATTGGTGCATGCTTATTTAGACTTTCCAATTGCTTGCCAACCCTTAGCACATTGCATAGAACGGCACTCTTTTTCCTGTTTGAAAAACTCCGTTCGCTTTCCTTTCCCTTTTTCCTGATACGATTGCAAGTGGTACTCCTTGCTCTCGTTTCCATGCCTCTTTGTGACGTAGCTCTTGAGAGACGTTGCACAAAATAGCTGGCGGGCTGTTAGAAGGTTGCACCGAAGGACATTGATGGATGATCGGCTGCTACTCTCTGTCGGTTTGTTGTTTTCTATGTAAATCAGGTCGGATGTACACATGTTTTTGAATTGAGTGGATCCGCTTGTTTCCTGGTAAGGTTTTAACACATCCAGTAACCATCAATGTACGCCATTTGTTTCTCTACGCGACGTTTGAACATCTTTGAACTTTTCAAAATCGAAGCAAACGCATTGACGTAATTCCTGGGTCTGCAACGAAAACATTGATGTCCTCAGCAAATTTGAGGTTGTCTTGGCCTACTAAGGCTCAATTTTTCTCACACTTTCCTTTAGTCGTGAAATTTTTCTTAAGCAAAACTGAACTTTTTTCTAGGTCGTGAAAGGTTTTGCTGTAAAATGGGCAAAAGAGGTTTGAATTTGCTAAACTTCATGCCCAAAAGTTCGCCTCCCACGAAACTTTATGTGAAATTGTCTTCCCTGTAAAGAGACAGTTGTGCCGCCCATGAGTATACGTAACTTCATTTCAGTTTAAAATTCTTTGTACAGTGTACAGTTGATATAACTCTGATTCACATACTGCCTTGTTAAAATATAAAAACTAATTACGAGAAAACCTCTATATAAAAGCTAAATAACGTCAGATTCATGCAGCGCACATTTCTGCCAGTTTTTAATCGCCCTGTCTCCCATTGTTCATACCTGTCCGCTTTCGCTAAACAAATATAGAGTATACAACCAATATATATGCAATAGGCCGATAATGCGTGGCTTTTAAAGTGCCATTCAAAAGTGCATGGGGGTATCACCCCCTCCCCCCTGGGGAAAGCTCTGTCGGCAAATCTAGCCTCTTATCGGTAAATCGTAGGCTTTTGGGAAGTTTTGTAACTTATAGACACAGTTTTCAGCCAGTCTTAACTCATGCCATGTGCTGAAATAAGTGTGTAGCATTCTTTCGGCAATACCAGTAGCTTTAGACTGTTTCATCGGCATACCTTCGACAGTTTAATCGGATTTTTCGAAAAGTTTTGTTACGTGTCGGCAATTTTTCTGATGCTGATTGCATCGAAGCCCATTTTTTGCAGCAATAGAACGGTTTTTGAACCGTTAAAATATGCAATGATTTAAGCAGCTGAATGGGGCCTTTTTTTGAAAGCATGAGCACTTACTTCCAATTTATTACTTACTTTCGATTTAATATTTACTGCCTACAAGCCACTTTCACAGATATATCTTTCTTGTTTTCAAGAATTGCTACTTTTTCATTCTTTTCCACTACATTTCTGGTGTAGAAAGGAGCGTTGGTTACATTTATAGCTAAAGTATTGGGCGTGGCTTTCAAAACATTTTCTTGGGGTTCCACCCCCAGCCCCCTCCCTTCCTCATTTTTCTAATACCCCCTTTCCTTTCAAGCAGATCTAGTTTGCTTTCCACTACAAAAATGTCAGTTCACACCCTCAAGGGGGCTTTCGGAAAATTTTTCACCACGCCCATTTTGCCCTAAAGAAACGCTTTTTGAGCATAGAGACTGGGCCCTTGTAGATAAAAAAGCTATGTAGAATGAAAGAGCAACAATGAAAGAAAGCTGGCAAAACGACAAGAATACAGGACGATAACATAACGGAAAGTGGTACAAATGCATGAAATACATTACCATTTGGAAATTTACTATAAGCTGCTGCTAAAATGCAGGATCAAAAAGCACAAAGGAAGCTAGAGGGACGATTTGTATAAGTCAAAGTACTGCTGCATCTAGAATTATGTTCATTCCATGTACATCTTCCTAGTTCCGATTATTTACAGTCGACAATATGTTCCAAATTCAAAATTTCATGCTTTCTTTAACAAGAGATGGGGGCAACGAAAGGGAGAAGAAAATTTCTAGAGGCCGTAGAACCGCCACTGTTTACTCTCCCCCC
>OLMO02000257.1:633387-646917 GCA_900291935.2 Cassiopea xamachana
TCCCTCATAACAGTAATATCATTTGATCGCCTTAAAATATTTTTCACAGTTGCGGCTAGACTGTACTCATATCTTACTTATATGCGGCAGAGTTCCATTTTGAACGCATTAAAGCACTATTAGCTGATTTTCAACCGGATTTTAAAGAAGAAAAGCTTTTGAACATGTATCCGTTTCTTTATGCACGTAAACTCTATTGGATTACAAAGATTCCTTTTTTGGTTATAACTTTACAAGAATTTTAACCAACAGTCAGTTGGGTGACCCAGCAATTTAGCAAAGGTGATTTGATTTGCTTAATCTAGTATCAAGATTGACTTTATTGTTTTTTAATTGACAATGGTGTGCAGAACTCTTATTCAATAGAAAAGTGAGCAAGACTTACTTTACAATTGCCTCTTGCTCCTTACACCATAGGTATGTAGTAATAGAACTCATATAATTGACTGGGTACCCAATGCAATTTGGGATCATTCATTCTGCTTACTTATCTGCAAGTAAATAGGCAGAGCCGTAACGCCCTTAGTTCGCACAGTGTGCAATATCACAAGGAAGTTTTTTACCTAGAAATTTGCTTAAGTTGCTAGATCTTGGTTCATTTTGCTGACTCAAGAAAATACATGCTGCTACAGTTTCTCCTGCAAAATAATACAATTTAGCAAGATTTAAGGTGTACCACCCCCAATACCCCGCCCCTAAAAATTAAGGCATAAATCTTTTTTCATTGCCCAAACTTTCTACTCTGATTTTGTTGCTGTCATTTATGTAAGCAGAGTTTTACAGAAATGGGAACATTTCCATGTACAAAGTCAACCCCATAAACGTAGGAGGCGGGGCAGGGGGCTGCAGCCCCCAAGTTGGGAAGAAATAAATTTCACTCAGGCAAATTTTCTGAAAGAACAATAGGAAATTCAGGCAACTTTTCTTCCTGCTCTCCAGCTCTATTTGACATTTCGGGCAGAAAATTTACAGCCCCCCTCCTAACTCTGACGTCCTCCTACGCCCACAGTCATGCCCATGGTGTCACATTGCAGTAGAACTCTTTTCCTATGCTGCTTAGAACCATTTCTGGCTTTAGAACCTGAATGAGACTACGTTCTGGTTATAAATTCGTTTAATAATAAAAAATCATGCAAAGAATTGTTAACCTGAAAGAAAGCGTTTTCAAAAATGCCTTTCTACAGCTCTCATTAAACAAGTTTCCTTTTGTGGTACATTTTCTTCATTTGTGGTACATTTTTCTTCATTTGCGGTACATTTTTCTTCATTTGCGGTACATTTTTCTTCATTTGCGGTACTTGTTTGTGGTAATTTACAATCAACACAACATGTACGAGACGACGGCACAGGGAGCATGAAAATATGTGCCAACCAGGGGCGTATATTCTGGGGGTGTGGAGTGGATGTGACACTCCCCAACAGATAAAAGAGGGCAAGTCACAGGGTAATGATAATATAAAAAAAGTCGTGTCGCGTATGGATGCTAGTAAACATTCCTGCTTGGACTATCGTTCTCTCGATGCACTAGCGTGAGATTTTGTTTCTAGCGTTGGACTACTTTCATACGACACCAAAATGATGGGTCAGAGTAGCATACTCTCATTTTTCGTTTTCAGGATAGAGGACCAGCTTTCCTTCTGAGCACAAATCAATGATAACAGCAACGTTTTCCCATGTTCCAAAAAGGCGTTTCCGACGTTCTAGAGTGCGTAGTCCTAACAATTTTTTGAAGAGCAAACCCCCAGACCCTCAACTTCCTCCCGCTTCTCTTTGTCAGTAGCTCAGGCCTTCTATGTGCTATCCAATGATATTGACTGCGTTCATCCGTTTCCCAAGCATATTGGGGGATTGTTATTTGTGTTATTTTTATCGTACAACCAGGTCAGTAACTACACCTCTGGCAAGATTTTCATCGGTATTCAGATGACATTGTATCTTCTGTTTACTACCACTGCAATGGTATTCTGTTAATATCTGTTATCATACTATGGATGACTTCTTCGCAGAGTAAAACCACCTCTACAGGGCAAGAACCTCTAGCACGCCCACAATGAAACTATGGAAGTTCTGCCCCTACCAACTCTGCAACAATTACAGAAAAGTTGAAGCCAAATCTACAAAAAGGTAAGGAAGCCCGTCTGCATAGTATGACGGCTGCATGCAAAAGGCAATATTCACGAAACAGTGCTACAAACTGTGAAATAATGCCTTTTGAAAAGTGAAAAGTGGAAAAGATATCGATACACGCCATGCACGCATCGATACATGCCGTGCACGCATGATGGTACCATCATGCAAATTATGCAGTACTTTTCAGACGGACAAACAAAAGGAAATGATAAATATGGTATATAGAAAAGCAGAGAATGAGTTGAGCTGCTCTGAAATTTTCTTTGCGCCAAGAAGCAGCAATCTTTTGGGAGTGCCCTATTGAACAACCCCTACGAGAGAGCTCCCATTTCAAGAGATAACTTCACTTATTGTGATCTAAATAGTCACATTTTGGTTATAACTGTATTTGCTATGCTGTAATTTTCTAAGAAAATTGAAGGATTCAACACTTCAGATAACTGTACAGACCAGGGCAAGAATCAGCCTACTTTCGTTAGGGACAAAGAACATTGTTTATGTTTGTATGTCTTATATGCTATAATAACATACCAATATACTGTGCAATATACAGATCACTCCAGCAAAATGATATTAAGTAACTAATATGCTAATTAATTATGGAGTAATTATCAGTGTTTAGTGAAGCATCAACCTTATTTACAATGCTGTTCGACTGAAGTACTCAATTTTTGCTTTTACTTGGCTTGTTTTCCTGCACCAATGTTTTCATGGAGATACATACTTCGCTGCTTTGCTTCATTTTCATAGTCACAAACATCTTTTTCATTCCCTTGATTGTCATCATCTTCATCACTCTCATAATCATCATCATCATCATCAACAACATCACTACCATGCTCATCATCATCACTTTGATTACACTCAACCCTACATTGATAATCTGCAACATCACTTCCTTGGCGATACTCAAGTCTTTCATGGCGTCCTTCATTCCCCCGTGATTTCCAACCATCGCTATCGCCTTCTTGCCTTCCACCATTTTCCTCCTCTTTACTCTTCCCATCACTGACTGTCTTAATTTGCTTTTTCCATTTCATTCTTCTGTTTTGAAACCAAACTTTCACCTGTTTTTCAGTCAAATTCAGTCCCAATGCTAGCTCGACTCTTCTTCTTCTCGTTAGATATTTGTTATAATGAAATTCTTTTTCAAGTTCTGTTAACTGCGTGGTTGTGAAACTCGTTCGGAATCTTTTATTAGTGTCACGTGCATATGGGTATCCAAACGGGTCTGAAATAATCATGATAACGCATTTAATCCCAAGTGAGATTGCAAATTAAAAGATAGCTTTCATGAAGTAGAAATTTTCAAATATTGCAGCAGCGGTGGCAAGCAACCATTAGCTTGCCATAAACACAAAACACTAGCGAACTGATATCAGTTCTTGCTTGCTTAGGTGATTATCTTCAATAGCTGAGAGATAGCTTTTACATTCATCTCAAAACATGAAAGCTCCAATCGTAGCATTTCTGCAATTACGTTAAGGTCTCCAGCCAGTGGCGTGGTGGGGTCTGTCTCAATTGGGCACCAGGTCTGTTTTGTCCCTCCTCATTTATGGATAGTGGCTAGAAATTCAGAGGATCAAGAAGCCATTTATGTTCTTGATGCAAGAATACAATAGTTTGTATTATTGATGTACCTTGAATGCTTTGATACATGCATAGTTTCCTAGAGCTTAGGGTGAGCAGGGCCTTCTCTCTGGTGTTCCCCCATCTTGAGGTTGATACACATTCTAGAGAAAATCGTTCCATACTGTTTTATAAGAATATAAGTGCATAAATATGTCAAGGATCAAAATCGCTAACATTCAAGAATTGCTCAGGAATAATGCAAGGCTCAAGTTTCATCAAGACTTTGAATTTTTGTTTACATGGGTTTCATTAAAGAAAACAAAAGTTTGAGTGCTACTATTTTAAAAATACGTTTGTACCCCAGCTACCAAACTTAAAGTTCTATCTTGGTCTTGTTTTTGCATTTATGATGAAGACATCAAGGAAGATTTTATGCTCTTCCTTTAACTTTCAGGCCAGGTTTCACCTTTTGCCATTAACAACATCATAAGAGCAATCTTTAAAGATAAAGTTAAGACTCAGCAACATATAGGCATGATTCTGAAAATGTTTGTAGTGGTTCAATATCAATAAGGGCCTCCTTATGTAGATTTAATGTAGATAGCCTACCCAAGCTAACTTCTGCCGTTAATTATTCTTTCCTCAAGCTTCTAGCTGCTATTTCTCAATGCAAGACTTTTAAGACCATATTTCAGCTCTAACTTTGGTCACTAAATGCTAATACTATTGCCGGAAAATTTTCAGATGAAGTTGTACATTTGACATTCAAGAATAATTTAAGAATGATCTTATGCTCAAAGTAAAAAAAGGTCAGAGAATATTAAGGCTCAGGTGACAATTAGGCATTCTTCTAAAAAAAAAGAGTATAACATTTATCACAGAATATGCATTGAAATTTCAGTTTCTCTAATTCTATAGCATATGAAACAGCTACCTAGGCTGGCAGTCATTCTTTTAGCAGAGTGCAATAATTGAATACTATTGCAAGGTATGAGTGAACGATGTGTGTTTATGTTGAGTAGTTAGTCAAATTACCTAGAATTGCATGAATGAAGTTGGATTGATGAGTAGAGTCTTCTTACTATTGTGTATTGAGGAATATGCAAAATTTGACAAAGTATCTCTACTTTTCATCATCACAGAGCATTAGTGTTAGTATATTTAGCTGCAACTAAATGAAATTCAAGTTCAGGAACTGTATTTTCAGATGTTTTGTGATAGCCGAAGCCGAAGTTGTGTCTATTTGAAGGTTGTCTGTCAAATGTTCCAGATTCAACATTTGCATTTAGTATTTTTGAGACGAATTAACTAAGTTCACGAAAGTAACATAGACATCATGGAACAACCTTGAGAATATTCAATAGCAAGATATTCAGTCGTCTCCCATGTATTAGAAGTGGCGATTTTCTCCAAATATCTAACAAGCTGAAATTCTTTCGAGAGCCATAGATGCAATTATGCGTCCTGAAATATAACCTTGACTTTTTGACATCTTCATTATTTCATGGAAATTAGTAAACTGTGAAAAGCAGATCAACATTCTCTTAATTAGTTAGGGCAAAAATACACGAGGAATGGAAAGCTGTGATTCGAGGCATTCTCTAAAATATGTTGCTTGAGCTTTGTAAATTTGTTTAAGAGTATTTCAATATACTTTGCTGATGAAAATACTGTGTAGATTCTTTACATTAAAATTAATTTGATAAATATGCAGCATTCTCCCTAAGAATTTTAAATATTTTATTGCTTTTTGTTATTTAATTTGCAATATCTCCTTGCTATAACAACACAGCCGTGATGAAAAGTAAGAAGGTAACCATGATACGCATAATACCTGATCATTTTATCTGATCTGAGATTGATAATAAATTTATATGGTTTTTAATCTGATGCTCTGAATATACATATGAACATAGACGGTAGAATAAAGCTAGAGCCCCATAGTGTATAGCCAAGCATTGCTTTTCTCATTAAAGTAGTTGCATTTGGGTAGAGCAAGAAATATCTTTTGAACCCAGTGCTTCTATATTTGCACTGTTATCGTTATTGTATGGTGTTTTGCAATAAAGCATTAATACCATAATGTTTAGACGAATTTCGATCACTTAAGTAGGAAACAAAATTAAGAGATATCTATGGTATCTCCTTCACAACTTTTCATCAACTGTTCGGTATATCAAAATGTAAAATAGGTTCACGACTGACCAAGTTCTCCCAGTGATTCAAACTATCACTTGTCTGATTATGTGTTTTAGATACAGAAGCACTTTGTTTTTTCATCTATTTGAAGATCAAAAACTTCCTACATTTGACTATGCAGCTATCAGATCCTGATATGACACAACCGTTGTGCAGAATGTTGAAAAATGCTTTACCTGCAACACCTTCATGCAATTTTGAGAGTCTTGAATGCCAATAAGAGCAGCTCGGTTGATAGTAAGATGGATACGGCGAGTAACTTAGCTGCATTTCTCTGTAACCTGGATAACTTCTGCTGCAAAAAGATGGTGAGTAGTGGTTACTTGTGTCACTTGCATGATGACCATGGAATCTGTGCATGTAATCAGAAAAAACCTTTGGTGATTCCAGAACGCATGTACTGTTATAGCAGGGTGGATGCTTTGAGCAGCATGTATTCGGCCTCCACATCCTCCCTGTGTGATGAGTGTCTTTCAAGTAAGATACGTATCGAATTAGTGCGATGCAACTGGCGGATGCTTGTTTACTGAATATTAAATGAGTGTGATACGGATGATGTTTGACGAAAACGGCAAATGTATCTAGGTCAAAGACAGTTATAAGCCCTCTCTTGTCTTTTAAGTCGTGCATTGTCTCCAATGTGCCAGTAATGTAATGGATGGATTATTTATCAACTACCCAGCTGGTTCTATACCATTGGTTCTTCAGGATTGTCTCAGATAATGACACCGGAACACCATAGAGCTTTTGCCTTAATTAATGAGCTTCACCTCATTTCATATGCTGGTGTCATCAACAGGCACCCTAGGCGCAATTCTTTCCCCATCCCCACTTGGTACCTTTAAGTCATCGACTAAACTGGATACAATGAGGATTGCATTAAACAACGTTTTGCTTTAGTCATTGGATACTATTTACCATAAAGCCATGTTTGTAACAGCTTAAATTCATTTGCTAATGCGGAAAGATTTATTGACAAGTCTTTCTGAGAAAGACACTAATTATTCTGGCTAAATGTCAGGCTAAGTTTCATTAAAAGGTTTTCTAAGACAATAGATGACCTGTTTTGTAAAGAGGGCAGCCATTTCGTGTACCAGCATTGGCCATGCATTTCATAGATACTCAGGTCACAAATCTACAACATTAATCCGCATTTTCACAGTTCCGATTTCTTTTTCTTTCTCCTATGATTCATTATGCAGTGAACAACACAAATTGATCAGGAATATATCATGGCAACTGTCTGCTCATGTCATATGAATTGGCATCACCAAAATCTGATTTAAACAAATGTAATTTGCTCAAGCCTTTTACAATCAAATTAATTCACATTATTAAGAAATGGGCTGATTCATGAAATATCGTGATAATTTAAAATCCATATTGAATACCCAATTTGTAGAGAAAGATCAGAGTCTAGAGTATCTATTATCAATTATGCTTTGCAATCCACTTCAATTCAAGTGAAATATTCTTCAAATTACAAAATGCTGGATTATATCAATTGGTGCTTTTTCAACTCTTTTTCTCATATTTTTTTGATTTTCTAGATCTAATGAGCACACTGTCATCTGTTGCCATTGCCCCCTACTTGAGTTGTTGAAGCTTATAGGAAATTCGATCTAGTGTATTGGTTCTTATCTGCTAGAAGTTTCAGGGGTCATCAATTTTTGTTATCAATTTTCACAAATCTATAAGGCATATACTAGGGGAGGAGATGAATGCTCTCTGCACACTTTTTGAAGAACAATAAAAAAGAAAATTGATAATCGAAACTCTTTTGAGAGTGGAGGAAAGATTATTACGTTTAACTATTCATCTTGTACTCTTTCAGGTGGGCGGAGGGGGGAGGGGGTCTGAAAAAATTCTAAATGTTGCATGCTTGTAAAACTGATAACAAGAAGCTTTTTCAGTTCAGCTCATTTTGTTTCATTAAATATGCACTGCATATAATTTAATTAGAGTAGCTAAAAAAAATCAAATTTAAGCTAAATATACACGGACAGGAATACAGGAGTGCAGAAATACAGGAATACAGGAGTACAGAAATGCAGGAATACAGGAAATGAAATGCCATACAAGAAGAAGAAACAAACTAAATTTTATGGGGGATTTTTTAGACAAGGAACTCTTCCTTTCTCTCAGTAGTTAGATAACTAACCGAGGACAGAGAGCACGCCATGTTAAATTCAATCATTTCAGCTGATAGGTTATGCGAAAGCGCATTACCTTATCCATGTTTTGAATCAATCACTGCTAGAGTTAGACAAGTAATATCGTCCCACAATGCAACAGCCACTTCAGCCCTATTCCCAAGCTCCAGCCTCATCAAAGTAGCCAACGAGACCAGGGGCCCATTAATACCCCATTTTCAGCCGAAAGTGCCATCCTAGGTGGTGACTCCTTAAATGGGTTTTTGTTTAGCCTCTACAACACAACATTCACCCTCAGATGGATGGCATCTCTTCTACAGCATATTATATACAATATTAAAGCTTCCTAATCTGTGTTCATTCCAACTTGAAAGGCATGTGACATTTCATAGCTCCGAATTATCGCATATCTTGCTTGATAAGACTGGGTTGGGCATATTTGAGGACTAGGCATAATGGAGACGGCACATGTGATCGAGCGACCTATACTATCATAATTTGGCATTTAAGTTATTTGAATGCTTAAGATTAAATGTAATTTCAAAATTAAGTAATATACGTAATTATGTTGTTGAAACGAAAAACGCCATTCGGCAAGTGTTTTGATGACGAGGATATTGATTTCGGAATGTTTTGAGATGTGCTATGTAAGTCTGTATCCATTTTAATCAATCTAGCGATTAAGTGACTTAATCAGTGAAATCTCACTTAACATGTTGCGAACATTATACCACTACTAGTAGGTTTCTTTTAACCTACTTTACTATTTCACCTTTCAGTGACGCCAAGCACAATAAGGAGAATATATGCATTTATGACAACCTAGGTCATGCTCTTTTTGTAATATGTAAAGTACTGTCTAAGTCAGTGGGGATAATCAATCAGGTAAAAAGATTCCATCACAGAACAATGACTGTATATCCATGACTTTATTCCGTATCCAAGCTTGCGTTAATCAGTAAATTCAAAATATCATTTTTTTATCTAATTATCTTCCTCTTTTGTACGCTCATCTGACAATGAACATTTTTCTTTTATCTTTCCGATCATTATTTAAATTATCTGAATCCATGCTTATTTTTATTTCCAAGATTAATCTATCAGACATAAGTTTACATGTATCTGCTGACTATGCTAATACAATTAGTTCTTTGCATTTTGAAACCTCGTTGCACAAACTGAAGCCGAATCAATTCCTTTTATTGAAACATTCTCATTGTATGAACAACGTTTCTGTTTTTTTTTGCATTGACAGCCTTTCATTATAAAAAGCAAATGTTTTAATTTGATTAATTTCCAGCAGCAGAAGGTCCACAAATCTTTCCATCTTTATCAAAGAATACACGGGGCTCCAAAGATATGGCCTATCATGCCGTTTTGATGATTTCATCCTTCCTTGGTGATTTTTACACGCTGATTCCAAATATGACCTTATTTTTGCCCATATTGGTACCTGGGTCTCGGAAATAGACAATTTAGCATTTTCAAATTTTGGAGGTTTGTGGGGGCAGCAACCTTCCATTTGTCAAAAACAATCGACATTGAATGCTAAAAACATTGCAAACTGTGCATTCAACATCTGCACATTTCGTACGTTCAACCTAGTTGAGCTTGAAGTAGGTATTCACAATTCTTTTAAATCATATTTACTTCAACCTTTGCAAAAAACTCCAGCCATATATTGCTCCCTTTTTAGAAGAAACTTAATTCAGCCCAATACAGAAGCTCTTTTTTTAATCATTTTCAAGATTCCACTATCAAAACCTTCTTAAAACTTTCTTAGCAAAAGTTTCTGAGTTCAAATATTTTGCGCCTGCGCATTAGTGGAAAATGAAAAGCTCTGTTTACACTGTAAAATAATGAAAATCTTTGTAAATAACAGAAGTTGAAACCTACAGAAACCTACACTGTAATGAATCTTTTGAAGCAATCTAAGAAGAGAACGTTTGCTTGGAAGATATTCCTGGAATTTTCAATCGACTCTGATGATTCAGATGAAGATGAGGACATTTTTGTTGACTATTATGAATAACCATTCGAAGTTGCTATCACCGATCTTTCAAAGGAAGCAGTGGAGAGGGAGTGCAAAAGAACACTTGTATATATACATTTACTTTGCGTTTCCAATAGCTCCCGTTCTAATAAGCCCTCCTCTCTTTATTTTATTTTCCTCTAATACTCCAAAAAATATAAGCCACTTTGGGCTTAATTGAGCTTTTACGGTAATTCGAAATCTTAATGCACATACACTTATAAGCTTTTTTAGGCGGTAAAAATCTAGTACTGAAAATTCTTTAACTTTTGAGCAGCTGCATACTACTTTCTTATAAACCGCTGTGTTATAAAAAAACGTGCATTTTGGGGCGTTTGCACAATCTCTCTGGAGCGTGTAGGTACATACCCACAACGTTTCACACGCTCGTTTTGTCACGCGCGCAAAGCAACAAATTTAATTGAAAGTAAGCGATTTCAATTCGCTGTATTCCTTTTGTTTCATTTCGTTTTGAAATCTAAATGTTACCAAATAGAGACATTTACAATTCAAAGCAAGAATAAACGAAAACAACAGAAAATTATTGGCTAAATCTTTATCATTCCAGTATTAAGCTCTTCCAGTGAATGGTTTCGTTATTAACTCTGTGCACTATTGAGCTACGTTACTGTGCTTCAATCGATGAAATATCTTGCTTTATTTTACACCTAAGTGTAAAGTAGTGCAGACCTGGTTAGTGCGGCCACCAACTGACTGCAAAAAACTTGTCATATTAACGGGGTGGCCGGATTAACGAGGAAGAGTCAAATTTTGGAGTTAAAGATGCCCATTACATATTGAGATCTCAAAAAACATCCAAAAACATTTTTGTCGTGTGCATTTTGAAATTTTCCTTATTCCTGGTATATGTTTAAAAGCCCCTAGCCTCTTCACTGTGGCACTGTCTACAAATGGCCTCACCTTTCCCATCATATTCGAGGAGAAAGTCTATCACGGCAAATTTCATCTGTGAGAAGGTAGATATACCAAAATTATAAAATTTAGACCTCTTTTTATGTCTATCTTCATTGCTGGTGATCATATCCACCTTCGATGCGTTCAGCTTCTGTGAATTGTTTCGTCACAGTTTTATGGTGTGGCCAGCTGCGATTTTTAAGCGTATGATAAAATTATCATCACGAAAAGGCCCCTTTTTAAGAGAACACCACTGCAATCAAATAACAAAAGCATAACAATAATCGTAAAACCACCAAATATCATTTTCTTATCATTTAATCCAGAAATTATTGCCAACCTTTATATTTGTAATTGTTAGCCTGAATGTTTCTAGAATACTTGGAACGTTACCTAAGAATTGTTTTGAAGACAATAAATAGTACTACGGCGTGCCTATTTCTGGGAGGTTAGTTCGTTCTTTCACGCAACCAATCTCCACAATATTATGCATTTTGTTGAAGAAACATACCTTGGATAAGCTTCAGATTAAAGGATTTCTAGGCTTGAGTTTCCCCAGTTGCACAGACTTTTTTATTGTCTTTTTTATTATTATTTTGTAATGTTTTGTTGTTATATACATATGTTTAAGCATACAATGTATGTATGTATGTACACTTGCTAAATTTATAACTATAAGCGTGATATAGAAAGGATGGAGGACAAAAATGCTACGAAGTAACATATTGAGGCCTTTCGGACTTGTGTCCTCATCAGAGTGTGACTTCGATTTGTTCATTTCGATTTTTCAAAAATCTTTGATGTGCTCCCATTGCACCAACTGCCACTACTACTATGCTAAAGATATAGCCATTGTAAAGGTTGTCCATGTGTGACATCAGCTCTATGCATTTACTTTTCTATTCATTAACAGCCTTCTCTAGGTTTGCTTCAAATGGAACTGTAATCCCAACTACTTTGCACTGCAATTCTTCATTGTCCTGAATCACAATATCTGGTCTGTTCTTTTCAACTGTGGGCCTAGTTTTAATTATCGCATACCAAATTACATGGCCACCGATCTTTGTTATTTCTGGAAGATTCAGTATGAGGTCCTAACTCTGAATTAGCTCTTGGTATATTATCTTGATTATGTAAATAAGTATAAGGAACGTTAAGTTGAGCTTGAAAGAGTAATGAGACTACTTGCAAGCACATCGGTGGTGGTTTTTCAAGAAAAATCAGGAGGGTAATGGTGATAAATTTGCTGAGTATGTTCAAGTAGCCGAAAATTTACCAAGCACACGTTGCTTCTATCAGAAAAAGTTGATGAGGAAAATGAGGCTCAAACAAAAGCATGATTTGCTTTTTGTAAAAATGAATGTGTATTTTGCTTTTGGTGAACTACTTTTGCCGAAAATTTTCCGACTTGAGAACCACCAGAGGTCACTTTGCCCCCTTTTCCCAGAACATTATGGGGCGCCACATTGGACAAAAGTATCTCAAGATCTGAAATTTCGGTCAAGTTTAGCAATCACTGGTCAAGAACTCGCGATTGCTGGTCAAGAATTCAGAATCAGTAGTTAAGTTTGAGAATTTGAATCACTAACTCAGATCGCCCACAAAGAACATGTGATCTCTCCTTGGTCCACATCTCACTCTTGTAGACTATTACATAATTACTGTGCTGTGATGTGCTGAACGTTTCAAAATGGTGGTAGAAGTTCGTATGTAATGCTTCTATCGATAGTTACCTTTGTTAAATTTGAAGAATTGGAAGAATTTCTAACTTCAATATTTGCATCATCTTTGCATTACAGAAGATTGTTTGCAAAACCATTTAGTATTTGTAATACTAATGCAGGTGTTTCTATGAAAGTTAATGACACACTCGAGAGAGCTGCAAAAATTTTAATGTATTGCTCTAGCTTTCTGGCATCCCATTCCATTTCATTAATATCACAGGTCTGGTAATGCCTTTGCAAATTATCGAGAAAAGGTTATATTGAAGTTAGAATTCTTCCAATTCTTCACATCTAACAAAGGTAGCTGTCGATTGAAGCATAACATACGAGCTTTTAACACCATTTTGAAACGTTCAGCACATCACAGCATAGCAATTACGGTGGTGGATCCAGTAGAAATTGTGACTGCCTCACAAGGGCGTGGCAAATAGGGTGTGGTTGTTACAGGGCGTGGTTGGAAGAAGTGAAAAAGGAAGTGAGGTCATGAAAATCTGAAAGTGGTATTGGGCGGTGGGCAAGAGGAAATGATGAAAAGTTTCTTTGTAGATAAGTAAGCCAGGGTACAAGATCAGCATCTAATGCAACATATCTCAAATATTGGGGCGCGCCCTCCTTAATGGTATACTTCTACATTTTTTAGATAATGGTCTTTTTATAGCTAGTGGTGGTGCGAAGCATTTTCTCTTCCCATATGGGGGGCTTTGCAAAAAATAGCTGAGAGGCACTGGTCTAGTGCAACAAAAACACAAAATACAGTTATGCTAAAATGTACATTGTGAACTGGAACATAAATGGGGGGGGGGGG
>OLMO02000257.1:646927-682920 GCA_900291935.2 Cassiopea xamachana
GGTGATACATCAATGAAGAAAAAGATACCTAAATTGGGCCAACAATACTAAATAACGTGTTTTTGGTGCTAGTCGCTTCTCTATCCAGGCTGTAACTTGTTTGTTTCTATAGACTAAGAAATTTTTCCTCACATGTATGTAAATTGTACATATGAAAAGAGCTGGCAAAAGCACAAGTACTTATGGATTAGTTTCCAGGATTGGAAAAACAACATTTGTTTACATGTTTTCAACAATGAATAGCTGATATGCCTCACTGTATTCCAACTTCTGGGTAGCAGATACATGATCTCTGTTCTAAATGATTTGCGTGTGTTGCACATTTGCACTACAGCGTTTTACCATTGTTATCTGGCGCCTTACGATTGTTGCCGAGTGCCACACAACAAGCCCTGAACGTTATTTGACATTTCTACAATCATTTCTCTATTCTATTGCTTACAGCAATATTGCATATCAAAATATACCGAGCTATTTTTTAAAGTTTGAAATGCAGCACAATTGCATCAAAGCGCCTTGCTTATTGCTATCAGACCGCCTTACGGTTGTTATCTAGTGCCTAACGATTGTTTTCTAGCGCGTCACAATAAAACCTTGAACAATATTTGACATTTCTACAATTACTTCTCCCTCCTTTGTTTAGAGGACCTTTTTGCACATCAGAAGATACCGAACGATTTTTTACAGTTTGAAATGCAGCACAAAAGCATCAGAGCGCCTACTATTGTTTCAGAGTCCCTTACAATTGTTCTCCAGCGCCTTATGATCGTTGCAGAGCACCGTAAAACAATACATGACACTTCCACAATAATAAACTTTTCAAGCACAATAGATTTCTACCCTACACAATTTAGTCCTTTTGTTTGCGAGGCTATAGCCTCCTCATGCCGATCAAAGGCAGATAAACGCAATAGCGGACAATAAATAGGCAAATATCGCGAAAATATTTTCGAACAGTAATAGGCTCACAATTTTGCCTGCCTTACGTAAGGCGTGTAAGGCGGTCTGGATCCGCCCCTGAATTATGCAAAAGTCCACAAGAGTGAAATGCGGACCAGAGAGATCACCTGTTCTTTGTGTGCGATCTCAGCTTGTGATTGGAGTTCTCAAACTAGCGATCAATCTTGACTACTGATCTAAAATTCTTGACCAATGATTGCTAAAACCTGACCCAAATTTCAAATCTTGACCTACTTTTGTCCAATATGGCGCCCCATAGAATACCCCCTACTGAAACAAAGCAGAAGTCTAGGGATTTTACAATTCTAGAGGCCTGTTAAGATGCTCTAAACATATTGCTGAAAATCGCTGGTAAACGGTGCTCAGTGATGCAGTGCGGCATTTGAAAATAATGGAAAATTTTTAGTGGGCTACCAGAGTATTTCTACTGCTCTATGTTAAGTAGAGCGATGTTGATAGCGCCCTACCACCCAACCCAACAAATAATCAGTCTCCGCAAGTGGATTTGACGTAACTTATCGCATCATAGAACTAAGCAAGTTAAACATCACTCTACAATTTCAACATGGCTGAAGTCTTCAAACTTTCAAGTTTGATACTTCTACTATCCTTTCAACGTATTCACATTTTCTTGACAAATTTGCAGACCCTAACAATTCCAATACCGTCGTTTTCTGAATTAGGTTCCGGGTTAGAATCTTGACCTATATGCATGCATGTGTGTATGCATCATAATGCAAGCTCGTCCATCATGAGAAAATTATTGTATTTATAAATATAATTTACATCATATTGTTTGTTGACACTGAGTGTCTTTCTTATCTTCTGATCTTCGTCCTTCTGTTCTGTTCACACCCTGTTCTTCATTCACCTCAGGAGCAGATACACTGCAAAAGCAAAATTGGTGTGGTTAAGGGCGTGATCCTTTTAATTTTTACATCACAGCCTACTTCCACTTTTCAGTACGGCACTCCTGGAAGGAGGGACCATCTACTGAGGGGGGAAGGAGAGATCAAAGCACTGCAAAATGCTGAAACTGGAGGGACAAACATGATAAGTTGGTAGGGAACTGTATCCCCTTGTTAATTTGTTAAAAGAGACCCCACTCTGTATTGATACAGTGTTTCAGTTGTTGATCAGGTTGGACGTTGCTGCCAATATCATCTAACGACTCTGATTTCTTGCATGTCAAGGCCATCTTTTCCTAAAACCTCATGTTTCTAAGCAACTACTATCATTCAATATAATTCTGCCCGCATTTCCTTCCTCCTTTTAAGTTCTTTACTTGACATTAGCACCGTGTAGCCTAGCGTAGGTTTACGATCATTTTTTCACAATCATTTCTCGCAAGTTTCATGTACAATTTTTCTTTGCAATCCAACCACACCCCTCAGGGGGTCACGTGGGCCTTCGCAGCAACATGTGATGTCATCAGTCCATGAGCACAAGTGGGGCATTTCTTGTTTTTCCAGGCTAATTTACAGATTATGTCCACGCTCAGCCGGCATTTAGAATAGCTTGCTTCTCTAATAGCGCCTATCAGGTCATTCCACAAACGCATCTTTCTATTTCCAATGATTTTAAAGGGGGAATATATAAGTCAAGTGAGGGATTACACAACTCCTTGCATTGGTTATTTGATAACTTATGCATCAGAAAGGCGAGATGGCTATGATAGAAGTTCAGGTTGCTGTGAAAGAAAGTTAGTTTGCCATGACCCCCCCGTCCCACCATAGGACTTCATTGCTTTCTTCAATGTCAGCCAGGACCTTAGAGACAAAATGGTATCGGCAATTACGGAAACATAGAACAGCATTTCGACAAATAACAGAGTCGGAAATGGCAGAGAAGATGTAGCAGATAATGAAGAATTGTGAGATAGAAAAAATGTTTTTCATTTGGTGATGATATAAAGAATTGGATGAAATTAAAAGAGAAGGGGAAATGTTATTAAATAAGCTTGTCAATATGGAATGACCCAGAAGAAGCAGTTGAGGTTCATGTAGCCCTTTGCAGGGCCGATTTCTATGCTATGAGATTAAAATAAGTGATTTACTCTAAATAATATGTGATGGTTTTTAATATCACTGAAANAACAAGTGGATTTTAAAAATATATCGCTTTGTACAAAGCGGTTGATCATATTCATGACTATATAATCGGTGCTAATGTCAAGTAAAGAACTTTCAACTCTACTTTTGACCTAATTGTGGTTGCCTAAAATGCCAGAGATTAACACGACTCAAAAAATTGTCGCAAACATCAAATTCCAGTTCGACTTCCCTTTTAAATAGCATTATTCAACAACGAATATTTCGCCCTTTCAGATTATTGCTTAAAAGAAATCACAAGATTTTAACATCACAATGAATGCATCGCTTTCTTCTAAAAAAACCGTGTTGTCTTTCAACAGGGAGGGCTGGAAGGGATAGGTGTGTTGATGCTAAAGAGGAAACTGCACATTTAGGAAGGGATAGTTGTGTTGATGCTAAAGAGGACAATGTACTTTTGGATATTTCTTTGGCAGTAATACATTCTTGTCAAAATCTTCAAAAATTTTTATTTGGTTATTTTGTAGGGATAGCTTCTTATTATGGGGTACTGCTACTGATTTCAGTATCTGAACACTGTCCTCAAGACGACCAGATAAGGTGCACTCTTTCTCTTTACAGTTATGGGGATATTACAAACAGAGCGCCACTGGGGAGGCCGGGGGTCCTTAGCCCTCTACTTTTTGCCGCCAAGCCATTTTTAAAAGACAATAGCATTACGGATATCAATTTTTTTGACCTCTCAGACACCTACGTTTTCAAACCTCACACTTTTTGTTTGGTCATGCCGTGCCTGTTTCAAGCTTCATCATAACTTAGAAATTCTGTATATTTTAGTTCTTGCAATACTGTTTTCAAGTCAACTATAATGCTCCTCCGTGTTATTGAAATACTGCTTTTCACTATTCACCGTTCTGCTTCGCTCTTGTTATTTTAATGATGAAGTTCGACATCAACAAAGAATTGAATACAGTCCTTTGATTTTCAAGGGAAGTTACAACTACATCACTAATGAACATTTAGGCTTAGCAAAATGGTTTGATAGGTCTAGTGCTCGAACAAGTAAATAAATTCCAATACCTTGGAAATATCATTACATCTGAGGTGAAGAACAAGGTAGAAATCAAGTGCAGGACAGTCTAGAAACGCATTCACAAAAATAAAGGCTGTATTTTCAAACCTCAAGATACGATATTAGTTGAGGTAGCGAATCTTGAAATACTAGCTACAATATTTTATATAGAAGTGAAAAAAGGACGTTGGAAAAACTGAGATCAGAAAGCTTAAAGCGGCTGATATGTCGTTTCTGAGAAGAGTAGAAAAGTGATATGAACAGAAATATGAAGAAGTTCTAGAAAATAACACAATGCAAAAGTAGCATCATGTCAGACATTTCCTTGTTCATGGCATGTAATGATGAAAAGCATGCATGAAACCCTTGCAGCTACTGGCCCAATTATAGGAAAGGAAGAAAACCATTATCATTGTTGCCAACGCCCTTTGACACAGCACTCAAAGGAGAAGAAGTGTAGTCATTGAAAGCTCCAAAGTTTCCTCGGGGACCCATAGCTCCAAGAGTGTTAGGGGCTCATGGGCCCAAGTCATTGGCAGGATGAAAATAGGAGAAGGTTATGGGTATATACCCTTCGTAGGAACATGCTAGATTCAGAGGTTGTGCTAGCAACGACAGACGACTTAGAAGGAGGTTAGAAGACTTTGTACTTTATTTCTTTATACACGAAATTTAACCTTCAGTTAACAGAATACACTGATCAGTAAACAGAATACACTGATCGGTTAACAGAATACACTGATCGGTTAACAGAATACACTGATCGATTAACAGAATACAGTAATCGTTGTATAATAATGCAACTAAAATAGCTAATCGGAAATACATATTTAGAACTACAATATACAAGTGCTGATCTTCCAGAGATTCCTTCTTTAATTTCTAAGTCTAGCCCTTCAAATATGTTTTTGAGGCAACATCCTATTTTTCCAGTACAACAGTGTGCAATAAACGACTTGATACTAGTGTGATCAAGTGCAATGTTATGGAACAGAAAATGAATTTAATGTTGATAGCAATGTCCCATCCTACCACTGACTAAATTTTTCATTAAATTTTGATAAATTAGAAAACGCCCAATGTCCCTATAGTTCTTGCAACTAGGGGGCCCCATGCTAAAGTTTGAAATCCCTATGAAGCGCTATTGACTTCAGTCTTTTGTTTGAATTGAATTACAGCCTCTTCTCACAGGCTGTTGCACCTTGTCTATTACAGGAGCACAACTAAGAATTCTTCAGGGCAGGGGTCTAATCTACGAAAAACGGCACACTAGAATGTTTCAAAGAAAATACGGCCTTTGAACACTGTTTTTCAGATTCATGATAGGAAAAACGATTTTGGGAGGCTCATTTATACTGTTGCTCTGAAGGCAAATTATGGAAAAGCCTTTTTAAATAGAGAGGGCACTACAAAAAGGGCACTTTCATTCCTTTGTTGAAAAGGGCAGGGGTCTAGACCCCCAGAACACCACCCCTAGTTGCGCACCTGCATTGCTTTACCCCATCAGTTCTATTCTTTTTATTTGCTTTTCTTCACATCCTCTGTAATTGACAGGTCTTTCTGTTTCTTAATTTGAGTACATTCTTTGTTAATTTTGATAACTACGTTCGCAGAGCCTTTCCCTACTCCTCCTGTATCGATTCATGTTCACTACTTTCGCTTCAAGATTCATGTGCTCGGAGTAGCTATGTTCAGAGATGTACCTAGAAAAATACATTTGCGGGATGTGCTTAAAAAGCTTTTGGCAAAAATTAGGCCAACACTATGTAAAAAGGGTTAAGGAAACACTGTGACCTACAGGATTCTAAATCCCTTGCAGTATGATCAATGTTCTTGCAGCTTCATACACAGTGGAGTGTCACGCCCATCAACCATGGCCATCGAGCTGGCATAGGGGTGCCAAACTCTTCCAGTGCCCCCTTACAAAATCGCGTTGGCTACGGGCCTGGTATCAGTGAAATGAGAATATTCATAGTGAGCGAAGACGATGCTTTATCTTAAATTGACTACAACTGCTATGGGTTTTTATTAACACTGTCCTCGAAATATGCATGTAATTTTCGCTGGGTAATATCCGATTTTGCAGGGCAAAATGCTCTGACACCTACCCAATGAATAGATGCATTTCTAGCTGGAAAAATTTCGGGTGGATCTCCTTGGAGGGGAAAGACGCTCTTCTTGAGGACAGAAAATCAGCGCTTTCACAAGGTCAACACTGAATTTCTTCTTTCCAGACTCTGACATTCCTGAGGTTTTCTGAGATCTGATTGGTGAAACGTTGAACTTCCTGGGAAATTCCTTTGTCCCATTTTTTCGGCATTTTGCGGACTAGAGAGACAGAGATCCCAAATCACAGACTATCCCCCCTTACCATAAACAAGAGCAGAGTAGGTATATCAGCATTTTTGAATGCCTAATTTCACTTTCTTGGAATTATTCTAAATGTCTGATTAATGGAAAATAATATTATTAAAATAGACACACAAAAAGTAATACTAACCTTTCTGCGCATGAGTATTACAAGAATCTCCATGAGTTTCTAAAAAGCTTTATGGATTCTTCAATTCATGATACTTTTCAAGTCATTTGGGAGCTATTACAGATAAGAGTGTCAAGTTATTTGTTCTACAAACATGAATTTTAGGATTGGAGAGCATTTCGCAAGTCAGACCTTTCCAGCAAAACATATTGCAGGAAAGTAATGTCAGTATGACAATATCAAATAAACTACGTTCACACTAAATCTGAGAATAAAATAATGATTAATTGTAAGCATTTGTTGGCAATTCGGTAGGATCTGCAATGCCTAAGTTCGATAAACAACTGTATGGAGAAGCAGATCATCAATTGCATATTGTGAAATAAATAGGAATTTAAAATTTATCCTTACCAATCCTTAGATAGATGTGGGTGCCCATCGGGAACCCTTGCAAGGGTAGTCTCCGGTTTTTGGGGCGTGGAAGCCTCACTTATATGCTAGAATTTGCGCCTTGGTAGGCCAGAATAAAACAGATTTGACAGCTACTTTAGCTTACAGATGGAGAGCCACTCTATGCTTCGTGAAGTGTCATAACACATTTTACATTGAAAAAATGAGGAAATAGCATTAGCTCAGAAGAAGGATCAAGCTCAATAATAATGAATAAATAATATATATAAATACTTTATTTAAAGTTGGCTAACATCCAACATGTACATAGTTAAAATGAAAGCTAATTAATGCCAACTATTCACATAATTAAACAAAACCTAAGTTATCAATACAATTTTTACAGATTCAGCAGCCACACAACTTTGATCTCCAGGATTATATACCTTTCTTAAAGTTTTCTAGATTAGGAATGCTTTTTAGTGATGACGGCAGAATTTGCCAGAGTTTATTTCCAATGTAACTGGCCGTCTCAATGCCATACGTAGTTGTTCTGACAACAGGCAGAAGTGTATCAGAGCCTTTCCGAAGGTTATATGATATGTACCTCTCCTTGAAAATATCAGTCATAACATAAGGGTTTAACATTTACTTTGTCTTGAAGATCTCGGTCATAAGTAGCTGCAGCTTCCTCTCGTGGGTGATTACAGAGTTGTTTTTGAGATGTTGAGCAAGAGAATCAGATAAAGAATACAGTATAAAGCCAACTCACGGAGATTCGATATACAAGTGTAGGCCAGAACTTGCTAGTGATTTTGTCAGGTTAATTTTGCTACTGGTTGGTTGCTGAAAGGGCGAATATTAAAGATTCGGCAACGCCAAATTACAATAAATCCCATTTCAAATAGGTCAATGTGATGCACTGAGTTACCCAAATCATAAAAAGTGGGATAGACCTCACTAGTAAGGAAGTAGCCCCCTAAAAACCCCCACAAAAGTCACTCACACAAGTCATCACATAAACCTACTTATCACGCTAAATCCTCATAAACGCTATATCAAAATGCTGCTATTCATGCGCTGAATTCAACTAATGCATCATATCCTTGGTGCCGCGAACGCCAATTATGTTACAAGATAAAAACTACTCACCGAGGTCACTCATCAAGTTATTGGCCTGCCATGTTTACACCGACTTTCACGCAAGCTACGATATGATACAACTCTATGCAATCGTAAATGTTTATGAGGATTTAACGTAATAAATAGGTTTATGTGATAACTTGGGTGAGTGACTTTGGTGGGGGTTTTTAGGGGGCTAGTTCCTTACTAGTGAGGTTTGCCCCACTTTTTTTATTATGGGTGATTCAGTGCATCACATGGACCTATTTGAAATGGGATTTAGTGTAATTTGGCGTTGCCAGAATCCTTCATATTCCCGAATTCTTTTTGTCTTTAAAGTCATGTGGATATTTTTCAGCTTGCAACAGACATCAGGTAATCAAAGTTATATTTTTGAATCAGAGAATGGGAAAATGAAATAAAAATCTAGCCATGTATTGGGGCTGGCAGCCTTGGGTAGTGTACTGGATTTATTTCTAGCTAGATATTCATATTTTTAATGCCAAGTTTCCCTCCTCATATTGGTCCAAAATTGTATCCATAATTATGCATGTTTCTTCAAGTGTTAACCACAGTTCCAGGAACTGATAGCCATATAAGTACCCCTAAGCAATTGTATATTTCCATACCCCAAACCTACTAACTTTCTCTCCTGAGACATGATCCTTCCATTGTCATAGCCTCAACACATATCATATTGGTATCAAAATCATAGAAGAGAGAAACATGTTAATCTCTTGAAATATTCCTTAGACAATCTATTTCCATAAAAAGTTTCTTGTGGATTTCAAATTTCCTTAAAATAAGGAAGCACTGATTTTCATACCGTCACAGAAACAAGCGGTTACCATTTCAAACGAGGCCAGCTTGATTAAGAGGCAAGCTTGATACTGATGGGCTACGTACATGGCCCATCAGTTTCACTCGATTTAAAAAGTGAAATCGTTTTTAGTTATAAGGAAAAATGAAATTTAAAAAAAAGTGAAATATAAATTGACTCTTACTTTGAAGATGAAAAATACTTCAAACAATAAAACCAATCATTTTTTAGGAAAACGTTTGATTTTGCATGCAAAATAATCGTTGATAGTCATGGGCCACCATACACTACCACCAACAGATTCGTTTTAAATATGTGTAAATATCACGTCCATAACTATAATCGTTTGAAATCAGTGACAATTACTTGTGTTGTCGTGTTGAAGTATTAAAATCGTGACTGACAAGCTGCAGTTTTCTTTGAGAAGTTTCTTTCTGCAAAGCATCATTTTCCTGAAATTTTCCTACAATTTTTGTTGTCCTGAGAAATTCCGTTGAACAGGGGCTGCAGGGGTCCCCCACCCCCCAATATTTAGCTTGTCGGCACAATAGTTCTCATCAACGTTATTTGCTGGCAAAATTCAAGGAAAGTCCTCTTTATCGGTAAATTGGTCTCGAACGAGGTCTGTTTGTCGGCAAACTGGGGTTGTGCACCCCACCAAACATTCTCTTTAGCATCCTCCTGCCTTTGAAAAGTAGACATTTCCTCAAACTCAGGAAGTGTCCTCAAACCGTACTCCAAAAATCAGTGCGGAAAGACACACAGTACGAGTCCAAGGTGTATATTATGATTTATTTTAATTTACGATGTGTCGCACAGTGCACCTCCTGTTTCATAACCTTCTACTTCCCACTAACCAGTAAAGCTTGACGTTTAAAATCAAAACGGTCCGCTCCTAAGGCCTGGATCAAACCTTTTCATTTGCTGAACCTAATGCATGACTTAAGCACATTTGAAGAACGTTTGATTTGTCAAAGAGTTTTTCAAAACAATTTGGATTAGAGAATATGTCAAAGCAAACTCCTGCTTTCAAAGTAAACTCCTACTCTCAAAGTAAACTCCTACTTTCAAAGTAAACTCCTACTTTCAAAGTAAAATCCTACTTTCAAAGTAAAATGACACCTTCGAATTAGGTGAACTGTAACCTACATTGTTTAGTCAACTTCTGGTGCTTCAAACTTTAACAGTTTTTTACATGAAATAACGTAATGGCAAATGTCTTGCCCCCAAATAGCTGCGGCCACTGAAGGGCGTGGTCAGTAAAAGAACGGAGCATGGTACCCTACAGGAGAAAGCTGCCCTTTGCCCTTATTTGCTTCAGACACGCCAAGTCTAGTACTAAGTCCAGGGGCGCAAATGCAAACGGATCGATTCTTCACAGCAGCCTTTTATTTAATTGTTTTGGAATCTGTTTACATCAAAACTCAAAACCCAGTCTTGTTTAGACAGAAAAAGTTTGTTTCTTCACTTGAAATCTTCAAGCAAACAATGGTAATGGAGCTAATGGGCCACTCTTGGGGCCAGTTAGACGCATTCTGTCATGTGTATCCGCATCCGGCTATATATTTCGGTTCAACTTTCGGTTGCTATCAGGAGTTTCATACTCTGACCAGTGTCGGATGAAAAAATTTTTTTCAGTATGTCAAAAAATGTTGCCGCCTTTTCGTGCTGTAAAGAAATTGCAAATCACTTTAATTGTATGACTGGAATTGGGGGCAGGGGTGTAAATAAGGGAAATTTTTTGGGGGTGGCAACCCTAACTAGCCGACAAAGACGACGTCTCTCAAACCAATCTTCCGACAAAGTAAACTTTCCTCGCATTCCAAGATCGACTAGCACTAATGGTCATTGCAAATTTGCCGCCAAGCTAACTATTTCCTACAAATTTGCCGACAAGCCAAACTTTGGGGGCACCCCACAGCCCCCTATGGCTACGTCCCTGGTTGGGGAAACATGCTCCTATTTGGCTTCCATAATGTTTTTCATTGATTGAAGCTGCCGTACATTTCAGAGAGACGCAGACAATTATCCAGGAAGCTGCATATTGGAAATTGCCCTCAGTAAATAAGCAAGTTAAATATGCTCCTTCATTTCTTATTACTGAATGTGTACCAAAAAAACTCAAATTTAGACCCTTTCTCTGCTTATTAGAACATGCAACAACACAGCATGATATATTGGCATGAGTTTCAGATTTGGTTTCCACACTCTACGTCCGTTCTGTATGCAACAGCCGTCTACCAATATTGCCGCCAGTGCGATTGCAATGCATTGTGGTCCAATTTGCGAAAAGGTCTATAAATTGCACTGGTTCTATACCATATGATGTTGAGTATATCAAGAGTATTTTATTTCTTAAATTGTACAGTAAATATCTTGGCTTAAAAAGCTCTCTCATTAAGCTGGGATTTGGGCTGTTTTTGGTTTTGTAAATTTCAGTCATCAAGTACTGTAGATTGCGCTGGTGAGCGGAAACTGCATCATCTAGTTTCATTAAAGCTTCATAGTCAGCATGGGTATCTTTATAGACAATTCTGAGTGGTCTTTCATGGATTTTATTCACTTTTGCATTTAGATATCTGTCATGAAGCATCCAAATTAGGGGGCAGTAGCTAAACTGCGCCTTCATGTAACTGTTCATTAGGAGATGCAACTTTCCAGGATCCATGAATGTGGATACTCCAGCAAGGGCGTGCAGTTTCTAGCTGGCTCTCTTACATAGACTTGAAATATGACTTTTGAAATTAAGTTTTTTTTCTAATATCACTCTTGGTAGTTTTTCTTTGGAGCCCTCTTCAAGAGCAGCCTCTCCAATTTTTATTTTAATATTACTTTGGATTGTCCGGAAGGTCAGCAGATGACACTTTCCTTCATTCAATTTCATAAAATGTTCAGGAAACCAGGTTTATAAGACAAGAGCATCAGTTTCTAGCCGTTCTGATACTTTATCTAAACAACCGTCAGCTGCGAATACGGTTGTATCATCGGCAAAATTGCACTTTGCGGTGTCCTGTGCCATAAAATAGATTAATATATACATTGAGAAGAAGAGGTCCAAGGAGTGAATCCTGTGGTACACCTGCACAAGTTTCACGCCAGTTGCTGAATGAACCATTTACTTTTACTCTTTTTTTTTCCTTTTATGTAATTATAGATCATTAATTGAGCTTTCTTACTAAACTCGTAAGTTTTAGGGTCGCGTCTTCAAAATCGAAGAGGGGGCTATTTTTAAGTCATCTCCTTCACCGCTGAGCATCGTACCTTACTATGCAATACTACGAAAAAGAAAGGTCCTGCAGTATAAATGGAATGCCTGCTGAGAGTCTATAGGGAGAAGTAAAATTTTCAAAGTAGAAAGTTAGACAGTGTGACTATAGGTCTTGTACATCGTTTCAGCTTGTTTGGCCAGGCTACCATTTCTTACAACAATGAATCTAAAAAGCTCGAGAAAACTGTGCACCGAGGCTGTGGATAGAAAGACCTTGCAATTTTAAAGAGAATGGCTTAGTTTTCTATCATCCAGCCCTGACGTTTTCAGAAGGAAAAGCATTTTGTGCCCTTCCATGGCAAACAAATTTTCAAAAATGAATCAGTAGAGCAAGCTATTTTGCCCCTTGGATTCCTCCTAGATTCCGCCTAAGAAATTCCTTACAGATTCTCTTGGTATGACGAACTCTGGATATAAAGAACTTTCGTTTTTGCAAAAAAATAAGAAATTCCTCATCATATTACCTTCGATATATCGATACTGGGTGTAGCCAGTGCAATTTTAGAAGAAGGAACTGGATGGGCATGACACCCCTAATGTGTACCAAGCTGCAAGGACATTGATCATGATGCAGAGGAATCAGCATCCTGTAGGTCACATTGCTTCCTTAACCCTAGAGTTGTCAACATTTTTGTCAAAATTGTTTGACCATGCCCCACAAATAAAACTGACTAGGCACCTCTTTGAGCATAGTTACTCTGAGCATAGTAAAGTTCAGTAGCACAGGATGAGAAGGGAAGCCTCTGCGAACGTAGTTAGTGGAATTGACAGAGGATGCATACAAACTGAGACACGGAAAGACTTTTCCAAATACAAAGGTTATGAAGAAAAATTGATAGAAGAAATAAAACTGACGGAATGCATTAATAGACAAAGTGCAGCAGCCGGGTTTGAAGGTGGAATGAGAAAACTGCTCGTGAGTTGAGAAAGAATGAAGGCCTTGAGTTCATGCACTATGGAAAGTGGTGACTTCTAAAAATTTTAGCAAGGGGGCTCTAGGTGCAGCCACGCCCATATTTTTAAAGACGCAGATTTGATGCTTTAGTTTAGTACTGATAAAGTATAATAAACAACTAGAAATGTTTCAATTACCATATAGCAGTGAATAATTAATCATAGCAATACAAAACACTTTAGAAGCACGGTCAATACATTTTGAAAAGCAGAGCCAATGCAAGAATTTTTAGGGGGGCTGAGCCCCCCAAATGAACAGTAACTTTAACAAGTGGGGCTACGCCCTCCTTGAGCCCCCTTAGAAATCACCCCTGCTCTAAAACGTTGGAGAATCCCCATTTTAAAGTACGATGGAGGTTATGTTCATCATTGGCCTCTATGCAGAGAAGGAAAAGCGATCCCCCAACCTGTATTAATTGAAGTTTGAAGACTTCTTAAACCGATCTATAAAGCTCTAATCTCTTGAAGATATAAAATTTCAGAAAAAGAGAAAAAGAAGCAAATAATAACAGCAATGAAATTTTCTCAGGAGGACACCTCTTGGCTACGGGCCTGCTTCGATACCACGAACTTTTTATTCACCTATCAATTGGAAATAAAGCTATACAATCTCAGGAATTTTGCAGACATGTACTTTTTATGATGTTGAGAGTGGAGATGAGATGTTTGCAAAACGTTACATCTAAGCAAGGCATTATGATATTTCAGTGAATAAAGCCAAAACATACTATGTAGGCTACTTTTATCCTAAATTGTAAGGATGGGGGGGGGCAAGGTGCTGCAGATAGAATTTTAGTTCCATTAACAAACCTTGAATTGAACTTTTTCAACAAGCTCAAAATGCGTACAGACGCCACTGCATAATAAACTCACTGTATAACGAAGTATTCTCTGGTTTTCTTCAGAGTTCGTTAGTGAACGGTCAGTACTTCTTCAGTGGAGGGAGTAGGAGAAATCTACGAGCTGGGACCACCACCTTATACGCTCAGAAGGAGCATAGAATTTCAAAATTTCAAGATAGGAGCATGGAGCTTCTTCTGAAGTACTGGGGGAACCAAATTTTTTCATAAAGCTGAGAGGGGGAATGAAAACTCCACCAAACATATGAGAATGTCTTCCAACCCCTCCTCATAAATAATTAACTACCCGTACCTTGCATCGGGATTTTGCTGTATGTGTGGAATTATAGGTGCCATCTGTGGAAGCAATTGGAGTTGTTAATACAATTCTGGAAAACTATTGCAAAATTATTGAAAAGGGCAAAAGACAGACAAAAGTTGCTTTATGACTTGGTGTGTCATGAGATATATTTTTGCCTCAAGGAATTGTAGCTAGAGTTAAAATCATGCATACACAAGTACTAGGTCAATACGTTTAGAAATTGCTTCAGTTTATTCCTCTCTTTGATTTCACTCGTCGATTTTGAAACCAGATTTTTACCTGCCTTTCAGACAGGCATAGCATCTGTGATAGTTCTTTTCGTCTATCTTTTGCTAGATATCGATTGTAAAGAAACTCTTTCTCCAATTCAAGCGTTTGGGAGCTGGTGTAAGTCATTCTCTTTCTTCGTTTGCATTCATTTCTTCCTGACCATGGCATTTTCTCCGCTGATTGGTAACAAATGAAGATATTTGTCTTATCATATGGAATGAACGTAAGGTTATACATTAGTATCAACATGAGTAGATATCAATAGTGTCAAAATAATGAATAAGCATTGGTATCAAATGTAAGAAGTAAATATTAGCATCAGGAGTTGGCAAATTTGCCGAGCTTTCAGATTTCTTGAAATAAATGATAGTAGAGGGTATGGTATTTGATATGAGAGCTAGTATTGAGAGCTTGATTTAGTATTCCTGATTAAAAGACTTGCTTCGCACCCAAATCCTAAAGATTCAGCGTTAGCAATTCCGCCATTATTGCATAGGATGTTTCTAAAAAAATTCAGCAAGGGGGCTCAAAGTGCAATAAATGTGGCTTTACTAACATGCTGTTTTCGGACACGTAATAATAGATCGTAGTGTTTATTGAGCAAAACCGTATGGCAAATTGTTAGAGAAGATTCAATGCTCATTAGTGTCATACAGCTGGGAGAGGTCAGGGGGCTCAGCACCATAGTTGATTTTGTCATTACTTCTAGGGGACTGTAACCCTCTCTAGTTATCACTAGAAAAAATTGCAAAAATGACAGCAGGGCTATGACATAGGCATCTACAAAAGAGATTCTTATAGCATGTTCAGAGCACAGGCTACCAATTCACTTCAGGCTGTACACATTTGATTTACAACAAGAATGCCAACAAAAAGTAACAACAAAAGCGAAAATTGTTGGCCCTCTGGCTGAGCCCCCTTTGCTATCAATTTAGCTCTATACTACTGATACTCACAAAGCATTGGCAAATATATTACAACAAGCTTAGAAAAGAACAGGCGATATGATAAAACAAGCAGTCAGGGACAGGCTCATCGAGAGCCAGCTCGGGCCCTGGGACTATAAACAGCATGGGCCCCTGTGTAGGAGTAAAAGCACAGGGGCAAGAGGGGACTACAACAATGCAAATCAATTCAAAACTTTTGTAAAAAACATTGGTGTTCCATAATGGCATCTTCAAATTGCTCCATGTTAATGTATATTTCAAAAAGCCAACAAACGGCCTTTTGAATGTTATTTTGCAATAGCAAAACTTTCACGGGCCCCTTTGAGGCCCGGGCCCAGGAGTTTTACCCTGGCTACCCCCCTCTCGACAGTACTGGTCAGGGATGTAACTTCCATATCTTTTGGGAGTTTCAGAGGTCTGCCCTGGGCAAATGAGTCCAATAGCCAGTGGGTTGGCCACAGTGTTTCCTTAGACCTTTGTTTTTCGTAGCAGTAGTTGGTCAGATGATCCTGGGTCCAATAATTTGCTTAGCAAAACTACAGTGAAATGCCGTTCATGCCATGCAAAATGGCAAATTTTCAAGGTTAAGGGGGTGACTCACCCTTATATCCCCTTAAATGTCGTCCCAGCAAGCAGTATACTTCTGAAAAGGAACGTCAATTCAGCAGTTTATGGGACTGTGCCTCTTGAAAATTTGCCTGCCTTCAGCAAAGGGGCTCCGCTCTCTAATTCTGCCACTAGACATTTCTTTTTCTCTTCTTGCATAAGTGACTATAATTCAGTTGGCATGAAAGTAGGCCTAGAACCAAAAAATTTTGCATACTTTGGGTTTTCACTCCTACAAGCTGTTCAACGCTCAGCCTGGTTTCTATGTCGATTATGCAGCTAACAGTCTCTGAAGTTGAGCCCTTCTCAGCTGCTATCTTAATGGAGATGACAGTATTATGACGGGAACGTCTACGACATCCGCAAAAAGAAGTTCCTTTATCATCGTAAAGGCAGGGTTGGTGCTAGAAAAAGGCTAGGTAGGCTAAAGCCCCCCATAGAAGCATGCTAGCCCCACCAACAGTTAAAGAACTCGTTTTTCAGAGTTTAGTAGTTATAGTGCAATACCACTGGTATTTTAGCCCCATCGTCTGAAGATTCAGCCCCCCGCCGGAAAAGTCCTGGTACCACCCCCGCGCAAGTGTTGCAGCAACATTGCCGAGTCAATAATTTTGATGCATCCCTTTCTTTCAATACGTTGAAAGAAATTATGTTTAACTGTGACCATAAATCCTGCTGAAGATCACAGTTTTTATTTATTGAAAATCTGTGCTAAGACTAAACGAGTTGGTGGTACCTCTGCTTCTTTCCAGCTTCTCTTTTTTAACGAAGTCAACATTACACTGTTGATATCGTAAGACTCTAATTTGCATTGATATGTGCATACAACAATGACTTCATTTCCATTTTGTGAAGGGAAGCACTTAAATCTCTACGCAATAAATCATAATTACGAAGATGATCCCATTCAGAAACAATACAATGCAAATTCCCTATAAATGTCTACAATTTCGAGTCTAGTCGAAAATTTATGACTTTCTTTCCAGGACATCTCAGTTACTGACAACGTTCTGCATTTATAAGAAATAAATCTGCATGTTACATACCCGGGACACTTTGATGTTGGTTTAGCGTGATCTTGCGTTCTGTTCGAAAGCCTTCATTCCGTACAATGTTACTTTGACCTTTATGGTGAACTGTAAATGAGCCTTGCAACAGTGCGGTTTGGCTCTCATTTGACCTTTGACGCTTTGCGGGCAGTGCAGTCTTTTCGCCAACAAGATGACTTTCACTAACAGGATTCCTTCCAGTATAATGGCAATGACTTAGATTATCAAGAAATGATGGTGAATATTCTGAGTCAAGTCTGTTGGATGCTTTATCATTGGAATGATTGTAGCCATGCAGGCCTTCAGTGTAGAAATAGTGCCCTCCAGTGTGGTTCTGTTCAGAGACACAACTCAGCCAATTTAGATCATCAAATTCACAAAGGTAAGGAATTTTGTCTTCTATTCTTTCAAGTTCTTCTATATCCATTTGATTTGACGTTTCCTGACAGAAGGGATATTGATAATTCGATATGCTTGACTTTTGTGTTTCCATACCCTTTTGATTGAAGCTGCGAAGCAATTTCGGGAAGTGGGCCTCAGTTCAGTCATACCAATTAAATGTAACATGGCGCATTCGAAGATTTTGCTTTCCTAGGTGCATATTTTAAATGCCAACAGTTTCTTTGAGAAACTCGTTGGGTATAAAGTAGTTGAAAGTCAAGATTCCAAGTGTGAAGATATGAGTTTAAAGCACATGAAAAGTGGCCTGTCAAACTTCACCATATATACTTTTGTTGTGAAGCACCCTTCATTTTACGAACCATCGTGGTGGGACTGAAGGCTTTTCGATGTTTCAGAATCTCCTTTCCCACCTTGCCATAAATAGCACCTCCTTTGTACCATGTGAAGTCTGTAAGTCCCTCTTAAGAGGAAGTAAAAATTCTCACCCTAACCAAGATAATGAAAGTATTTTGTGCGAAAATTTCCCCTACATCTTGACAAGGCTAAGCTACTTTTGTCTTCCNCGAGATGGGTTCATGCAATAAATAGGATCTGAGTCAAAAACCTGCATTGAATTTATTTATTTCAATGCAGCTTTAAGATATCAGAAATTCTTCTTCTTCAATATGATCTAGTGTACCTGTTGATAATGAGTTCTTTTGTCAATAATAGAGCCGCATATCGTTGTGCATGGTGCTCTTATTCTCAATTGGGCACGTTACAAGGACCATTTCCTTTCAAAATCTATATTAGACTGATTTTCTCTTCATATATGAAGTGAAGGCCATACCTTACTTCATTCAGTCAAACTTAGTGTGAAATCAGTGATGGATAGTGGAGCTTGATAATACAAATAAAATAGAGAGCAAACATCGAGAAAAAGTTAATTCGAAATTCCATTAATCATTTTTAGACGGTAAAATTTAAGAACTTTCTGGTTGACTTTTTGAATGCCAAATTCAAGAATGGCTTCCAAAATATAGGTGAATCTTTTTCAAAGATACTTCTCTTTTTCCTTGATTAAACTTATTTACCTTCCATACATTAAATCTGTAGCAACTACAGCTTAATTTCTCAAATAGTAGATGAGCTACAGTAACCACTAATAAAAGTATACTAAGCCTTCATTCCTGGATAGCAGAAGGACTTATTCAACTATTTCTAGATGGAAATCCAACCCCCCCCCAGGAACACAACTGTTACGGATAAACTTGGGTGTAAGATGGAGGAGAGTTTTTGGCTTGTCTTACAATCAATTTTAGCTGGAAATATCTTGGATGTCTCTCCAGTCCATACTCAGTATGCATTTTGGGTAAGAGAACTTTATCTTCCGATTGGCAACAAAAGAGTTTGGAACATATGCCTTCAGCATGTAAATATACTTGCCTATGGAGAAGCACAAAATGTACACAAGTTATGTGGCAGAACCTTAGCATGAAAGTAAGTAACTCAAGCATAGGCTCTTGGTTATCCAGCACAAATATACTCAATTACTAAGAAGCTTCAAGTAGTAGCATATTATCTTCAATTAGCAGACTAAATTATTAATCTTACAAAGATAAATAGTAGATGTAACAACCTGCTAGAACTTATATAAGAATAAATAGATTCCTTATTGGCTAGCCTCCAGTATTGTAGAAGGAGGCACTTTCCATGGACGTGCTTTATAAGAAACTAAGAGCTTGGCCCTCCCAGGTTTATAAGAAACTGTGAAAGTAGTCCAGTTATGATACTTGCTACATGTTGCGGAAAATTGGGCGTGGCCCACAGCTTCCTTTATGTCAGAGCTTTTGATTCATCTTCTTAGGCAAAGAATATCCATTTCCTAGGTCTTCGGTTCGTGAAATACAAAGGAAAACATTTGCAGACAGAAGTACCTAGCCTAGTGATTTGATACCTCTCGCACCCAACTGTAGCACAGCCTTAGCTCTACCTAGACATTTTTGTCACACTCTTAGACGAAACTCAATTTTTACATTTTTGAAAATTGGGGGTATTCACCTCGATACAGCCTTGTAGTTCTGCCATTGTTCTACATTAGAAAAAGCTTTTCAATTTTCCAATAGAAGACCAGTAAAGTAAAATCACTATAGAAGTGAGGTGCCCTCTAACATGACCTCAGATAGGCAAGAATCCTTGCATGTGTGAACATCTTTATCACTGAAGGAGTATCATGACATTATTAATACTAATATGAATTAATATTCCTCTGCTGAAAGAGCAGGGCTCTAATCCCCAGGTCCCCTAGTTGGGGGTGTGAAAGGGGCTATGACTAGCTGGCTAGTAAGTAAAAAATAGGTAAAAAAGCCTATTGATGAATTGTTTAATAACTTAAGAATTATAACTAACCATGCTCATTCAGCTGATTTAGGGCTAAAGGGAATTACTTCAATTTATTCAAGAAGATTTCTTGAGTAAATCAATATTTTCAGAAATATAGACGTTTCCTTTCCATTTGTGGCTTGGTATGTAGATTCTTTCCTCTAATTTTGTTTCCAGAACTCTACGACGTTACTAAAAGCTCACAAGTAATGAGATCATAACTTCAACCTGGATTTTATTGACCCCTTCTACCTTATTTGATTCTAAGCCCCCATAGGTAGCCCTACCTGACAGGGACTAGACCTCTTTCCCTGCCACTGCTTCTTATTCTACCAAAATTACTCCTCCCTGGTGCCACCCTGTCTTTGCTTCCCCGCCCCCCAAAGATGCGACCCTGGCTATGCCATTGAAAATTAACAGGTATTTTTTCCCAACCTATTACAAAGCTAGCCCATAGTTGGCAGCCTCCACGTGGTGGCAAGTGGGCACAGAGACAAAGCTGCCCTTAAGTTGATAGAGATTCGTATCGCAAATATTCAGAATTAGGGCAGATGCTGATGGCCTGTGGCAAACTGTTCAACCAGGCTCCTTCAGTAAAAAGCACGGTCAATGTTTCACATCGCAGCTCTAACCTGTAGCTGTTGGGGTAACAGAGTGAATTGAGTGTAGCTGGTCCAATCACCTCTTTTAAAGCAAATGACAGATGACAGGTGATCAACTGACGCACAAAGTCAGTCCTAGTCCCTGTCAGGCGCGTTTTGGGAGAAAGAAGGAAAGAAAGAAAGAAAGTAAGAAGGAAAGAAAGGAAGAAAAAATAAAGAAAGAAGAAGGAACTACTACAAGAAGTGGGGGGAAAGTTGTACATCTATTTCCTTCCCAATCTGAATTGTTTCAAATGAAGCTGGTAGTAGTGTGTATTAGATTCCGAATACCCCTTTGCATTAGATTCTGAATACCCCTTTGCATTAGATTCTGAATATCCTATAATAGAATTGCCTCAGACTATAAAGGTGGAAAAAGGGGTCTCTTGGCTTGCCCCCAGAAACAATTTTACAGTAGCATGCCCTACAATGTGGAAGAATGGCCCTTTGCAAACATCATTTGATTAGCATTAGAAAGCTTCAATTTATGTTGTTTGACGTAGAAATGATAATAACAAGATATCAGATGTTCATAATTCAAAGTTATTCACATCTGATTGACACCAACGTGTTACTAATGCATTATTAAAAACTACTTTAGAAGAGCAGTGTGAGAAAGATTGGGGTTTGGGGCCACTCCCTCTATGATGTTGGAAAATGCCCTTTTAGAGCATAGGATAGAAGTTGCAATCATCATTAATCTTCGTGCGGAGAAGGAAAACTAATTCTTTAGCCTAGAAACAAAAGACGAACAAACAAAGTTGACCCTTTCTTTTTCTGTCGTATGCCTGTAATGCAGCGCTAGAAACAAAATCTCACGCGAATGCGCCGAAGAAAAGGTAATCCACGCCACAATAAGCGCTATAATTCATAAGTGGCACGATTCTTTGATATTATTATTGCCCTGCAAAAAGATTCAATTACCCTACAAACTGCGTTGCTTTATCTGTTGGGGGTATCACACCCCCATACTATCAGTGATTGGTTGAAAGTAAAAAAACTAAGCGTGAACCACAAAAAGTTATTGTCACTGACGTAGAGTAAATGAAATGAAAGACCCCCTCCTCAATCAAACTTAATGATAGTAAAATGAAACATGTAGGGAAAGTCAAATCCTTAGGTTTTGTTGTTGACGAAGGGCTAAATTGAAGAATCATTTTATATTATGGATGAAAAAGCTACAATGATGTTTATCATTTTTGAAAAATATTGAAGATATTTTTCCCAACCAAAACCACCTTATTGGCTCTTTTTACGTCAGCCCTTCATGGTGCTAAATGTTCCTAAGTGGAGTTAAAAGGACCGGCGTTAAAAGGACAAAAACACACAATTTTCGGCCAAGCAATGGCGTTATTATTGTAGCTCTTATTTTTGGAACCATCCATTTATTACGTCATCAGAGAAGTTAGTCAGAATCAACAATCAACAAAACTGACAGAATTTGGAATAGACTCTTTTTTTTCAAACTTCATATAATTCAATCAATACTACAAATATAATTATACACCTCACTAATACTAGGTAGTGCACAATTGGCTAGCCTGCTAATAAACTTTTAAAACTAAATATGGTAACAACTATAGGGAAAAATACAAAAGTAGAAAAAAGATAATGATGTAAATATGAAATCATTAAAAGTTTAATAAGTTTGGACATGTCCATTGCTTATTGCGCCTGCAATAAATGTAGTAAGAACATCTGATGGCAATATTTGATGCTTTCATGACAATGTTATTCTGGACATTAGCGTCAAAATGCAGATCTTGAAGCATTTGTAAAAGGGAGTCAGAAGATGCGCCAAAGATGCCAAGAGCACTCATTGAGAGGTTAACAAACATAATGCTGGTGTAGTTTGTTCTAAGGCTATTGAAAAGAGGACGATATTTTGCTAATTTGCGGTCACTATTGATTGTAATGTCGGATTCAAAACCAACCGTCAGTCCCAGCATATAAACAGAAGTATCATTGAGTATAAGGACAAGATCAGGCCTGAGAGAATCTCCAGTAACCAAAGAAGGGGATGGGAAAGAAGGGAGATCAGTAAATAATGAGGTATTCTTAAGTGAAGATAGTGAATTGGCCAGATGTAAAAGTACAGAGTTATGACGCCAGGTATATCTACCATCGTCCAGGTAAGACTTGCAACTTGATACAATGTGTTGAAAGGTTTCCGACTTGAAGCAAAAGGAGCAAGCTGATGTCGAAGACAGAGACCATTTGCAAAGGTTCTTTCTAGTAGCGAGAGTGTTATTTAGGTACTTGATGGTGAAGTTGAAAATGTTTCTAGGCATATTCTTCTGTACCTTGGACCAAAGACCACGAGTTTTGCTGCTAGCATGAAGAAGGATAGAAGTAAGGATGAAGCCTTGTAACTTTAGGTCATGACGAATACGATCTTCATTATCATTTTGGATGGCATTTAAAACTTGCTTGGTATTAAGGAATTGGTCATACTGAATGTCGAACTTTTATAAGAATAAAGTTTATTAGAATATCGAGGTTGAGAATCTCTGAAATTTTGGCATAATTTATGAATAATGCAAAGTCTTATCATTTTTCACTTTCATACTTAAACTGTGGCCCCAAGTGATGGTAGGTTAAATGTCTTCCCTGGAGTTATAAGGGCAGGCGTTAAAAGAGTAGGCGTTGTAAGGAACGGCGTTAAATTGGGGCCAGCGTACAAAGGGCCAATAAAATATGCGATATCGTGCTCTCTTTGAGAGTCACTTTCGCTATGGAAACGTAGTATGGGGATATCTATCGTTGGCTGAACCACAAACTCTACAGCGTTTACAGAATAGAACCCTATCAAGAATTTAAAGACCCGTGGCCCAAACAATTGCTAAATGTTGAGAACCTTATTCACTTTTGATCATTATGTTCTGGTTTCTAAGATTCCCAACAAGCAATGTCCTGAAAGCCCAAAGAATATGCTCCAGCTTACATCATCTTTATCTACTTACAGCACTAGCAATGATAAAGATCTGCATATTCCAAAAGTAAAACTTGAATTTATAAGAAAGAATTTTACTATGCTGGAATAAGCAATGAAAGCTAATCTATGCTCTCAAAGAACGACTCTCAGTAAGGTCAGCGGTATTAATTCTGTTATTCTAAATGTAGTTAATTGTATGCATTTATGGATTTATATGTAAGTATTGCAGAAGGGATGTCGTTGTAAAAGAATTACACTTTATGTCATATATCTGTTGCTAGCCTAGTAATACACGCTTTTTTATAAGAACAATTTTTATAGGAAAATGAGGCTCAAATGGTCAAAATCTTAAGAAAATTTTAAGAAAATAACGAGGCTCCATTTCCAAAATTTAGTGTTTTCATTGGCCAAAAATCAATATTTCGTCGTTATTGCATTGAAAATGTTGAAGATGGAATTCAAATTCAAGTATACAATATTAATAACGAAAGCGTAAGCCGATTTAGCCAGTTTATTTCAGTAAAAGTTAAGAAAAATTTAAGAAAAGCTCAGGCTCAGTTTCGGGAAAAGTTAAGAAAATTGAGGCTCAGGTAAAATGACGGTTTTCTTATAAAAACCGTGTATTGCCATTACCGAATGAAGCATACAAGCATATTTTTGTGACGTTAATACCATGAATTTGAATCAAAAGGGAATTCTAACCAACTAAGAAAAGGTATCTTGATTAGTGCCTAGTAAGATTACCAGCAGACAATGAATATTTATTTTCAATGTTAACTGTTGTACAAAATAAATGAGTTCAATCTTTTTGTGTATTTGCAAACAAAAATCTGCTAAGGGTACCATGACCAGCCCTTATAGCTGGGTCAGCCCTCCTCATATAATCACTCCCTGTTTAAAATCAATTTAAGCAATTTGTAGATAATCTCTAACATGACATTCTTCTCTAACATGGGCAACTGGACCGAGGAACTGGGGGCTAGACCCCCGCCTTGTATGAATAAGTGTTAAGGTGAAATTAGCCACAAATTTGCTGTGACAATGGCTAGATCCCCAAGTACAGCTCGACACCAGTTTTGAGCCTTGGGTGATTCTTATACTATTCTTATGCTCTAAAGGTGTAACTTCGCTTGAAAACCAAAGTAATATATTTGAGGCTTTGTTGATGTCTTTATTCATTATCTAGCAGAACAAAAGTGGAACAGAATGATAGATATCTTAGGCCTACAGATAGTGCAAAAGTTGATCTGAAAGTAGTACTACAACTCGAATACATAAAAACCCTAAGCCTTGATGAAGCTTGAATCTTGCATTATTCTAAAATTATTCTTCAATTTCAGTCCTTCTGAACTTTAATATTCTTACATAATTTACTCTCATGAAAAAAGAGTGTATATCTACGCACCTATCTAGTATGGAACTCTAGTCTCCAGACTAACAGTCTTCGAGAGTGGAAAGCTCATCACTTAATTCAGCTGTTCTCTTTAGGCATAAATTTTCCTTATTCCTTGTCCAATAATTGAAATATCGCCTATCATGTAATCGAGCAAGAGGAATATATTCTCAATAAGGTGCCCTGTGAAATTTTATATAGAAAGAGTAAAAGACAATAAATCTGTGTAAAGGCAAATCGTTTTTTTTAATTCCAAGGATTTATGAATAAAATATACATAACGTACTACATTGACATTTGTACTGGGATTTGCTTTGTGCCTCAAAAGCTAATTTTTGATAAATGACTTACTGCTTAACATCTATAAAGAGTTCAATTACAAATGATATTTTGTTTCTACAGAGGGTGCTAGAAATATGACATAATGAACCATTTGCAATTCACGTAGCATATAATTCTGTTTTCAATGGTTTTTTATCAGTTCAAAAAAAATTTTTCGTTAGATGCAGCTGACTTCATTTCTCTGAATTAAGGCAAATGAGTGAGATAGATTAGATTTTTCGGCAATAAATATCAAACTTCAGTGATTGCTATCACATGTATATCTTACAGTCCAACCTAATCTACGCCAAAGCATCGGAATTTTATGCTGAGAAAAAGGGTAGAGAATATCTTTCGCTTGTATGGAGATTGAATAAAAAAATGAAGGGGTAGATGTGTTTATGTTGTAGTATTGTGTATTAGTAAATCCCCTCCTCATTAGAATTTTGAAAATAGGAATGAATAACATACTTTTTTGAATGGAGATTAGGCAAGTGAATTATTGATTGATAAAATGCCTACTTCAAGCGATGGATTTCAAACCATGCTCATTGATCAACCATACCAAATTTGCTGATGCAATAACTATTGTTCAAAAGATTCATAGCTAGTATACTACATGGTTTACTGTATAGTAAAAGATTCATTGATATATAAAGTTTAAATTTTTGTTCCATGTTGGATGCCTACACGTTAGGCCAGGCTTATTCAAGTACGACTGGAAATTGAAATGATCACGTGACGTCGATAGCACTTGCTGATCTGTCACCTTACTTGGTTGGTGACATTCTGGTTTTAACAGTGGTCTCATTCCGTCTGGAAAGGCAAGGTTGAATAGTGCTTCAGGGCTGCATACAAAACGATACACGTACCTTTCGCCTGCAACTTTTTGCATTATTCCTTTTTCATAATAGTATCGAAGTGATCTACTTAACTTATCATAATTCATTGCCGGTCTGTTCTTTTGAATTCCCCATCGCCTTGCAACTTCTTCAGGATCAATTAACTTGAATTCAAGACCTCTGCCTGTCCATGCAATGTACTGCTGGCAATCTGATTCTGACAGCAGTGCTACTAAGAACTGCCATAGTTGTAGTGATCCCCTTCTGTGGTAAGGCTTATGTTCCTGGTGCTCTTTGTACATATGATACCTAGCTGCAGCTAAAAAATATTGTAAAATTTCGTTATGGAATTTAAAATGCAAAAAAGTTCAACAAAGGCAATTTAGAGATATTCTAGCTCAGTGGTTCTAAAATATGTTGGAAGCAATGAACCCCACAAGTTCCATATATGCATTCATCGAAACCTTTATTGTTGGAAAAATAAAATGTGGTTTTTTCTTCAAATTCAAAACACATAGTATGTATACAACTATATACTGTATTAGTGCACAAACTGTACCATGCATCATTTGCACACAAAATCGCTTTTTCAAAGAGCAAAACTAAAAAAAACATGAACTTTACACAAAGGCAAAATAATTATCATAAAAATTTACTGTCAAACCCTAGAAACTAGCTCACTGAACCTATGGGGTTCTATCGAACCTGGGTTAAGAACTTCATGGAGATCGCCTTTTGGACACTGTTAATCATCACGATCTTTTTGTAAGATTGTTACAAGTAGGCCTTCACATCTGGTATTTGAGAACAAGACTCGAAGAAGCAGGTTAATTGAGGATGCCAAGCCCATGTCAAGCAAAGGCATCAGTCGAATAGAGCAATCTCCATGAAGCTTGGTAGATGAATAGCAAAAATGTTAAATGAATAAACGTGCACATTAGTATGCTTTACCGTGCTCCACAGAAGGGAACAGTTAGTACAAGGAGCATGTGGCTAACTGTGAATTTTGATGTTTTAATTTGTTGCTCACACTTTTATATTGTTATTTAGTGGCGCTTGGTAAATGGCAGTTTTAGTAGCTAAAAGTTTGGAGATTGTTTTGCATGTCCAGTGCTTGGATCAAAGGTTTCCAGTTTCAACATGTTCTATGAAATGTGTCCATAAATAGTCAGGGTTTCTGGTGATTGAGACAGGTCTATGACACGCTTTCAACCTATTGTACAGAACTGTTCCCTTGTTTGCACGTTTTGTTTATTTCGTTCTTCAGAAGCAGTATTCCCTTCAATCTTCACCTATTAAACACCTTCATCTGTATGCGAAAAGCTAGAAACAGCATTTTATCCTGGATTTGAACCACTTTGGTTTTCCTGCTCAGAAGCAGCGTGTCTCAAAAGATGAACTACGCTTAATTAGTTAATTGAGAATCATGGGGACTCAGCAAGAGATGGCCAGTCATTTGTTGTTGTTGTTGTTGCTTTTGTCGTCATTTCTGTTTAAAATGAGTGTGTACAAACTAAAGCGACATAATAACTTGTAACTTATGCTGGAAGCATATGGCTAGAATCTCTTCTATAAAAGTTCTTTTCATTATCCTGCCCTAGAGTTGCTGCAACCCCAAAAGTGTGCCCCGAGTCCTTCTAGTTCTACACCATTGCGCTTAATACACTACCCTTCAAAAAGTGTTGGTACGCTTCGAAGTTTAGTTGTCTATGTAAAAGGTTGTAACTGGCTATTTCCATGAAATTTTTAAAAGGCATTGTTTATGTTTCAAAGTTTTTCAGTTGCACCACAGTATTCGAAAAGATTGTCCATAAAATTTTTCTAGGCCAGAAGCACCAACATGGGGTTTTCAAACGTCATCAAGTATCGTACGAGAAGAGTTTGCAAATAGTTTTTTACAAAAATAAAAACAAAAGCTACAGATCGCGACAGTTAGGGCCTGCTCAAAGAGTGCAGCTTTTACTGTGTGCAAAAAGTTCTTCAGATCAAGAGCTGTAAAAAATGTCTACTATGGGTTGGTAGGCCAGAGAAGTTAACGAAAATTGTAGAACGTCATGCGAATTTGCCAATTTTAGAGCCTCTGATGTGGGTCCATAATTATGCTTTCATCAGCGGTTAATTTGCGAAGCTTTATATTTTAGATAGCAAAAGGTGAAAGTTGAAGTGTTTCTCAACCTCACTGGCATTTTCTACATGTTTTGAAATGCACTAGTTGAAAATAAAACTCTGCACATTACAACAATTTTCCGTTGCCACACAAAAACTACGTCGACGCCATCACTCTTTTATCGAAGTGTGCCAACACTCTTTGAACGGTAGTGTACATTTGTCTTGCTTAAATAATGACAATCGGATAGCCAGATACAATTAATGACAGGTTCAGTGATATTCCAACTCCTTTGTGCGATACTTCTCTAAAGTTGCATTAAATCATGATTTTATTACTACTATTGACATTTGAAGTTCTGTCAAATACATGGGAATAAATTTCAATTCCAAAATAAATGTGTCGGAAGTATTAGGGGCAGTTACAGCTTCAAGGAATAAGATATATTTATCCTTTATCGTCTAAAAGCAATATTCTTTTGTGTCAACGTGCTATTTGCTCGAAAGTGTCATGGAATTGCCAATCTCAGTAAGATATGGGTGGTTGAAAACGTGGATAATCCTGTATCCAGGGGCGCAGAAGGGGGAGGATGGAGGGCCAATTTACCCCAAGGCCTCAAAGCATTGGGGGGCTTCACAGTGTAAGACTAGCAACAAGTTACAAGGTTGCTACTCAGAGCCTCAAATCTTCTGCTTGCTTCTTTTGCTGGGGGATTCCTGTTTCTCTTTTGCCCCAAAACTTCTAAAATCTCTCGATGGCCCTGCTTTTATAAAGCTACGTCCCTCCATGGCTTGAGATGCATGTACTCAAATTTTAAGATAGTTACTACCTGGCAGTGGAATTCGTGTGGCACCACGGCTGTCTTCAGTAATAATTGGCTTTTTTGCTAATGTGATCTCATAATCTAGCAAGTGCACTGGTCTTCTCATTTATTTTTCTGCAAATTTCTTCGATATGTGAATCGAAATTAAGACTACAATCAATAGCAAACGCCAAGAAGTTTCACCTTTTCATTTTCTGGGACTATTTTCCCATTCACATTTAGACAAAGTTCAGTATCTACTTGTTTTACAAAAAACATCATTCAAAATTTTGGAGGGTTGGCACCAAACCAAGTAAGAATGGAAGTTAAGGTGGCAGTTGATAGTAAAGTGTCTATCAACTGCCCCCTTAAGGTGTTCTCTACTTCAGTGATCGCTGTATTTATTGATTGCCTGAGTGAATATAGTGCGGTGTCGTCTGCAAAATTATAGATGTTGTGATCCAAGTTCATGTAGAATATATTATTTACAAAAATATTGAAGAGTAAGGGTTAAAGTACAGATCCCTGAAGGGGACCAAATTTTTTTTACCTTTTATTTCCAGTTGTTGAAGTAGCTAAACATTAATCTATGACTACCTTTGTCAAGCTCATAGGTCTCCAACCATGCAATCAGTAGGTCTAATTGGTCTACAATTAGATTTCAGGTAAGATTCCTTACTTTTCGTATGAAGGAGTGCTTGGACAAATAGGTATAACTTTTCATTCGCCTGCGAAGCCTATTGTTTTTAATAGGCTGCAAGGAAAATTCTCAGCAGATTTCTTCCTGTTTGCGTTCCGTGGCCAAACGTGTGAGCGAAAATCAGAAAAGTACACATGATAATAGCCCAATTAACTATTAATAATTCCATTATTTGACTTATTCCTATGTTTTCTTCAAGTTTCGAAGCAGTATTTTCAATTTGAAAACAACGACTCCTAGGAAATCCAATGTACTTCAGTACGGCATTCATTTGATCCCACAAAGGTATGCTGTAGTATCTGCAATATTACATTTGTCTCGTACATTATATAAGAAAAGTACATATTCAAGCATAAAGACCAATTTTCGCGCTAATTACCAGTCTGAAGTTTTGAGAAATTTTCTCCTCCCGTATGAGATAAGGGAATAAATGCCCTTCGCAGAGGTGCAATTTATAACAGCTCTTTTGGTTCTAAGAGCATTTTCTTTCAGTTTTTCATAGTTTTCATAGCCTTTCAGCACTTAGTATGTATCAAAGCCAAGTTTGTATTTTTGGAATAAGAAAGAAAGTAATGTCTGGAAGCTCTTCATAGCTGACAGGTATCGTCAAGGCCTCGTTCTGCCACTTTGTTGATAAAAATAAATCCGCCACTGCGCAACATTGCCTAGGGAGCCGCAAGTTAGCAAATGTCCTTTCCCATACACACACTTTTTCTTATGAAAAGCTGGTGAAACGGTTGCAGCTTTCAGCTCTGCAATGGCTGGCATGGCCTCTGTATATGCCAATCTTCCTTCATATTCATCATCAGCAGGGGCGGATCCAGAGATGAATTTGACTGTCGCAAAATTTCCAAAGGGCGTGGTTTGGGGGAAGCTTTGGGTTGCCACACCCATTTTGTTCTTGAGGCTTTAGCAACAAACAGACCAACACAATATGAATGTTAGCTGCTGACACTTTCAGCTTTTGAACGTTTGCAGACAAAAATGAATAATTTTCCTATCAAACCATCATCAACATCATCATCATCATCACCATCATCATACGGTATACATTTAGCAACATGAAATTTGTGGGAAAACCCCTTCTGAAGTGCGCTGTATAACCTAGATGACGAGTACTTTGTACATTGTGCAATGAATTTTAGTCTCATAACTTCTTACTTCGTAAATTAAAATGAATAACTTCCAAGGACTTTCCTACATGCAAGGTGGGCGGAAAGCTTCTTTGATAGTACAAACTTTAGTGCGGAATTAAATTCATTTAGGCCATCCACGAGTAGACATAGGCTTGGAAATCATTTTTCTAGTATCATTAGATTGGATGTAATGGAGTTTGCTTCTTAAAGTAATTGTTTGCATCGCTAGAACTGACTACACATCGCATAAAACTTTAATCTCATTCGAATGCATGTACAGTACAATTCCGTTAACTCAGACCCTCAGGGGACAGCAAATTCGTCCGACTTAGCGAATGTCCGAGATACCTGAGGTCTCGATAATGGTCCTCAAATCCAAGGGGGCAAGAAATCCGTACGACTAAGCGAATGTCCGAGTTAACCAGGGTCCGAGTTAACGGGATTCCACTGTACTGCGAACGGAATCTTGAGCATTCACCTTGGAAGCCGTGGGGCAGTAGTCCTGTGGTCGCTTGATGGTTCTGCCGCGGCCGTAAGTCAGTCAAAGTCAGTGCAAGTAAGTGCAAGTAGGGTTTAAAATCCTACTTGTAATCGACCAGAGAATTTTTCCGTACTGATGACAGCAACTGTGAAGGAAATAAAGACCATCCATCGCACAGACTGACTCACGGCCACGGCAGAAGCATCAATCTACCACAGAACAACAACTTGACGGCCTCGAAGATAAACATGCAAAAAGCCGTAAGCCTGCAAATCTTGTCCACATGCTAACGGAAAANACACTGGCCTATTGTTATGAATTTTGTTTTTAATGAACTGTGGGGCCTTAGAGAGGACTTCAAAGCGTCACTGCGTGTGAGACATAGCGAGAATCCGCCCCTGATCACCAGGCTTAGTAAAAGGAGATTATTTTAGACTAAACCTTGGATTGGTTACCGGTGCTTTTCACTCTACATCATTGAATGTATGTCTTAACTGCTCTATTGCTAGTAATGGTCACAGTCAAAGTTCACCACGTGCAACTACATATCAGCAAAAACACCTCCTTTTGGAATTGCTATGACTCACCCTTTTTTATGGCTCACTTTTTGATAACGATCAAACCTGTGCACTCTCTTGTGAAGAGTTTTTCGTTTAGAGGCTACGATGGCCTCCTAGTGTGTTTTTTCTAATTTTCTAGTTAAATGGTTCTGTCCTACCTTGCTCGTAGCTTATTCAGTTTTACTTTCCTTTCTCCCTTTTAAGTAAAAAGTTATTTTACAGGCCAGACTGATTGCTAGATACCTACATCCCACATGAAGTTCTGGCCCAACAAAACAATGGTAAAGACAGGTCGTACTTCGCTAGGGCAATGCTTCCCCCTTAATTTGTGTTCCCTTTAACTTGGAATGATATTTTTTGCTGTCTGTTTCCAGACAAACGAGCCTATTCCCGGACAAATGATTTTTGACATTTAGATTTTGAAGTCGGATTTAGTTAACTGATTGAAGGTTCGTTTGAAGTAGGGTTTTTTAAATGTGTGATTCGTCTTAAGTAGTCAAATTTCTTCTGGGACCATTGGTAAATGTGACTATTCTTATAGTTACTGCTAGTCTAAATAGAATTCCATTGTTGTAACAGAGTTTTGAGAAATGTTTGGGAAACAAAACTTGATAGCAAAAATTAGCAGCTATAAACGGTAGAATGTAATAAACTAACCTTGATGCAAATGATGGTACTTGAATCTAGCATCATTAATGGAATTTTCAAGTTGAGTATCTCCTTCAAAACAGACTAAAATTCGAAAAGAACGAGTTGATGGAGCTACATGTATTTAGCCAAATGAACTATGAAGGAATTGTAAGTACATAAGAAAACGTGGCTGAAGTCATGGAAAATTTATGAAACATTTAAGAAACACAAGCATGTTGAGCATCCAAGGAAGACATAAAAAGATTCAGTTTGCATAACCTTCTTTAAGCAAACGGGAAAGAAATTCATATTTAAAAAAAAAAACATTCAATGCTATTTTTTGCAAAATATTAAGAAATATCCATGCTGAAAGAAGAGAGTTCTTTCTTATCAGAATATATGGGTTTGTTTCTTCTTAAAAAGCATGTAGTACACAGTACATAAAGGAAAGTAAATGAACTTGCATTTGAATTTAGCTAAACTGTAAAAAATAACAAGTTCACTAGTATTGGAAAACCTGGAAGCACTAGATCTACTGGTGAAAGTATGCCTAATTACGTTTCTTCTCAACTTCTTAATTAATACTTTAATCTTCCATAATTTCATTTGCTTCATAGCAATAGATTTTACTCTTAAATCCACAATACTGATGGTAACATGGACGTCATCATCACAATATTTCATGCATTCAGTCTAAAGCCTCACTTTTCTGTGAGTGATGAACTCACTGCAACAGGCTTGACTGTTTTTATCTCTTCAGTTAGAGAGCGGCTGCTGTAGATATGAGCATAATCACCCATCTACCAAGCAAGTAGCTTATTTACGCACAGTTAAATGAGTAGCGCTCATTTTGAACTTTTACAATCATGCGTTCATTGTGGGATTATTGTTCGTTCACTGGCTTATTTTTGCACCAGCAGAGATGTGAAGATAGCGAGGTTGGTTTGAATGGTTTCTTGGCCTTACGTTTGAGATCAGTCCCATAGCAATAATTTTCAATGTCTTTTTCATGAAAGACTTTTGCAAAGTCATTCCCCAAAAGACCAGAAAAGTGCATTTTTAACAGGATCATATGTAGCAATTTTACACCACCTGTATGCAAACATGGCACATAAAAATAGCTTTGAGAATATTGCATCCACATTTTGAGCATTTTCATTGTTGATCTCAGAGCCAAAAAGGTGTATACCGGAAGGGGAACGCAGAAAGGGAATGGCTCCCAAGGTAAGGGTAGAGACAGGTGTTGCCAGGACAATGCCTTTAGCTGTTTTGATGGTGCAAGTGCTCTTAATTGACTCTCGCTGTAAACCTTGATATTTCTACGCTCTTCTGGCTACAATTGCCTCCCAATGTAAGTGTATCGTTGCATTGGGTTCTTTTTATGTTCCAATGCCACTAGCATGCCAAAGACTGACTCTTTGAAATATGTTTGCTCTGACTTTTGTCATATATTAATATCGTACATCCTAAATTCATAGCCTAAAGTTAGGGATAAATTTAAGTTTTAGAAGCTGTTCTCCTTTTTCTTTTCTTCAACTAATTGATCGAAAGAGATTCGTCAATGCGGCACTCCTGTGGCTTGCACTGGTCTGACCACTTCTGCTAGAAATGCAATGAAGAGAATAGGACTTAAACAATCTCCCTGTGGTACTCCAACGTTGGTATTTATTTCATTACCTGATTTCTTGCCCACTTTTACCCCAAGTATTTCATTTTCTACTAAGAGTTTTATTCTGTGCAAATTTTCTTCATGCTGAATTTCCTACAGAATATCGAACTGATCTTTCCATTACCCGTGCCAAAGTATTGGGAGGGTCTAGCAGCAGATGTGTAATATTCCATTCTTCGGATGTTGCAGCTTTTTCTTCCAGTACATTGAAACTAAATACCATTTCAGTAGTACTTCTTCACGCTGGTATGCTGCTTGTGATGGTAGTATTTTCTTCAAAATTTTTGTAGACCTCTGCTGAGCATCATATAGCTAGTATCCTTCGTGGCATAGAAAGTAGTAGGAAGATTGTTAACCGCCCAGGTGGGCCTGTTTTTTTGACTGATTTAGGGAGAGGCATCAATGTTCCTTGTATTACTACTGCCGCAAGTTTCCTCTTTCTGCCATTTCATTGTCTATGCCTACAATTTTCTTACTTATTTCTCTTTGTCCATATTCTAGTAGTTATGCATGGGTGTTGCTGACCCCTACAATTTTTCAGTTTTTAAACAGTTATTGCCTTGGATCTTTCATTACTAGTGAAAGGTGTTTTATTCTGTATGGCGTTATGTCTTCAATCTCCATTTCTGTGTCTATGCTGAACATATTTGAGAAAAACTTCAATACTTATTTTTACTTGCTTGCGTTTTTTGTAGTCTCTCCACCTTCACCATCAACTAGGTATGTTTCTTCTCATTTCTTCTCTAGATAATTTTATGGCTTGAAACGGCCTTCCGGAGTTCCCTTTGTATTTCTCTGTCTTTCAATATTTCATATTGTTTCACTTATCATTTTTGTAGATGGATTACTTCGCCTCCTCTTTCTAGTTTTATAATTACTTGTTTTTCTGTTTTCTCCTTTTTCATCTTGTACCATTCTATGTCTAACGGTACCCATAGTAGCCTATGGTTGGCGATGATTTGTCTAATGGTACCTATAGTAGCTTGTGGTTGGTGATAGTCTATTAACGATGATGTGAGAATGAGTCATTGATAGCTGATCTGTGAGATTTTCTGACAGTTACGCAATCTATTTGCATCCTGTGTGAATTTTTTCTATTTTCTGTGTTTCTCATGGGCGAAGTTTAGGTTTTCCTATGAGCCAGCTTGCATATGTTTGTGATTATTCGTGTATGTCTCATGATGTTTAGTAAGGGCTCTCACATTTGGGTTCATTTCAATTCTTCCGTATTTACCTTCTATTTCTGGAAAGACCCAGTTGCAAAGTTGTGTGTTAGTTATCATTGACTGGCTATATACTTTATGCCAAAAGCACTCACATTTGGTCCCTTCTGTTGGAATAAGCTGAAGTCCAAAGTTCTTGCTGCTTAAATTGGATTGTCAAAATTTTTACGAACTCAACCGAAGTTTGCTGCCAAAATGGTCGAAACTTTACCGACACATTTTCCCCCGATAATTTTTTGAACCAAAACTTTTACACTGTTTGATAGTCTTTGCGTGCCCCGAGCCAAGAATGTAATTCCCAGTAAAAAAGTTGCTACTCAACACTATCAGTACCAGCGTATTATTTTTGGGCTGAATTTTAAATTACTTTTAATGAAAAATGTCATTTCAAAATGACAACTGAGTATTCTATCGCCGATTGCTCATTTCAAAATTGGCCTCTTCCATTATAGCTCAGGATACTTTTTCCAATTTCAATTTAATTCCAGAGCCTTCATCACTTTCTCATTGAATTTCTTGTTTGTCTAATTAACGAGTTTTATTTTTTTATTTCAGATTGTTCAATTGAAGTTCATTTGATTACTTTTTGCTGTTAAAAGCTTTCTCACTTCAAGCACTTTTCTCATCAATATTTATGCAAA
>OLMO02000257.1:683581-710677 GCA_900291935.2 Cassiopea xamachana
GAGGCATTTCTTATTGTTGACTATACTATATCAGTGTTAAACTAAGTTATTATGTTTCAATCTTTGGAAATATGGGCGTGGTTGTAACTGGGCCACACCCAAACTATGGGCGTGGTTGTACGTAGAGCCCCCCTTGTTAAAATTTTTAGAAATCACCACTGATGTCTCCCTGCCAATGAGGGCCTGCCTTTGGGCTGTAAAGCCAGATGAAGTAGAAAAGGGTCCTACCCAGTGTTAGCTGCTATAAAATGAAAGGAAATTGTAATAGGGGTAAGGAAGCTGTGTCCTCTGGAATATTTCTTAAACCACATCCTCCAAGTATTAAGGAAACAGCCTTTTGAAATATAATACGCTCTTTCTAGAAGCAAACAGCAGTCAGGTCATTGCTATGCATGTGAGAACTGTCAATAGAACTTTTGCGCTTGTTATTGAAAGATGAGAAAATAGTCGAAAACTTACAAGACAGCGCACTTGCATGAGATTGCTTTTCCTTAAGATTTGTCGAACGGAACTGGCATTGTACAGCAATAGTGCAGGGCCACCATTTCAGAGGCTTTGTGGTACCTGTAGAGTAGGGGGGGACCAAGTTCAAAGACTTTCCGATAAAATTCGAAACCTTTATCCTTACCAACAGCTAAATTCCAAAAAGTTTCAGACGAAACTTTACAGTTTCCGAAAATCCGATGACTTCGAATAAATTTGAGGGGTCTTGGCCCCATTGCCTCCCCCCCCCCCNAAAACTGAAATGTTTTGTTCAGCCCTATCTTTATAAATTCAATATCATGAATAATTTATCCTTTTTACACGTGATTATTCCATTGGCTTTTTTCAATTACTTTCATAATTCCAACAGCTGTTACTTGCAGTGCACCTGCGCAACTTCTTTCACAAATAGTTCTCGACGATATCTCTGATTCTCAATAAATATCATTAATAATGGATACCTAAAAACCTTGCATTGCGTATCACCTTGAAAACAATTATCATTAGATTTCTTCACTTTGACAACCAATGAATTGCAATTTAAAATTTTTATTTTTAATTCCAGTAAGCTTTGCTTTAAAGTGGTAGCATAGCAATGGACGCATCTTTGGCATTGCAATGGTCGCACCTTTTGGGGGCAAAACAGGATGATACAGTAGGAAGGTGGCAAAACAAGATGGGGAGCCAGGGGGAGGGGATAAGGCAGGAGGACAAAGGTAACCATGGAAGGTATGTCTCCCTGCCAATGAGGGCCTGCCTTTGGGCTGTAAAGCCAGATGAAGTAGAAAAAGGTCCTACCCAGTGTTAGCTGCTATAAAATGAAAGGAAAGTGTAATAGGGGTAAGGAAGCTGTGTCCTCTGGAATATTTCTTAAACCACACCCTCCAAGTATTAAGGAAACAGCCTTTTGAAATATAATACGCTCTTTCTAGAAGCAAACAGCAGTCAGGTCATTGCTATGCATGTGAGAACTTTCAATAGAATTTTTGCGCTTGTTATTGAAAGATGAGAAAATAATTGAGAACTTACAAGACAGCGCACTTACATGAGATTGCTTTTCCTTAAGATTTGGCGAACGGAACTGGCATTGTACAGCAATAGTGCAGGGCCACCATTTCAGAGGCGTTGTGGTACCTGTAGAGTAGGGGGGGACCAAGTTCAAAGACTTTCCGATAAAATTCGAAACCTTTATCCTTACCAACAGCTAAATTCCAAAAAGTTTCAGACGAAACTTTACAGTTTCCGAAAATCCGATGATTTCGAACAAATTGGAGGGGCCTTGGCCCCATTTCCTCCCCGGCTACGACGCTCTAGCACCATTTCCAGTGGGGTACAGGCATAGCTATAGCGTACAGAAATGGCTGACGTAGCTTTTTCAATGAAATTCAATTCAATGAAAAGAGCTTAGAGGGTCAGCCAGTGGCGTCACAATGGTAGGACTAGGGAGTTTGCCCCCCATCCCACTTCTCTTCAAGACCAATAGTCTAACTCATCTAAATTCGATGAAAAAGCGTAAGGGTTGGGATGAAGGACCTCGAGCAGGGTTCTTAAATGGGTGCAGCAACTAAATCTTGCTTTGTAAGTCTAGAGCACGGCACCCAAAATCCTCCCCAGCCTGTGGTGGCCGCCCCTGGGATCAGTTTCTCCTTAAGATCAATGACGAAAACGATATATGTATATGAAACGTTTTTCCTGGGGTCAAGCTCACAAGCCACCAGTTTCCTCTCACTCCTTTTTCGTGCTTTCATGGTTAAAAGTCTTTCAGCTACTCTTTCTCCTTACAAAATCATGCTGATTTTCCCACTAAAGCTTTACGTGAGATACATTGTTTTTCACGAGGATTTCGTCCCCCTCCCAAAATGTCAAAATAACTGCCACTGAGTACACATCAAATAACATGGACAAATGGAGCACATGCCTGATTTGTCCAGGTAGAATGCCCCTTCACACTCTCTCTCCTTTTCAATGGGATTGTTGGCATTCTTTTGAACGATTTACCAGCATTAATAATCATAACAATAATCATACTGTCAAACTGCCACAAAGAAGAACGAAAACTGGACATAACTATGTTGCTATTCCTGGTGGGAAGATATTTAACTGAAGGAGGATTGACTCAAGACTCGTTTTCATGTAATTGTTGATCCACCGCAGGGTTGATATGGTTGAACATAATATGAATTTCATTGTAGCGGCCAGGGCATTTAAAAGATTCACCATTTTGGACAGGAGTAACAAGTTGTTCATCAATTAAAAGTTTTGGTGGAAACTGAATGGATCTTGTTGAATATTGCTTAACACCAAAAGTGACACAGTTGTCAACCCTTGTAACAAAGTGTGCCCATTTGCACCGCCTTGTGAAGCAATTAAGTAGGATTTGGTTCTCCATTTCACCGCTAGTAATCTAGTAATAATAATGATTATTATTAGCAGGGCGGACAGTAAAGAAACTGCGAAGATTGAGAAATACTAAGATCTATAATCCTTCACAAAATGTATTGAGACTTATCGTTAGTTCATAGCAGATTTTTTGGAGATAATCCAAATTGTCTATATTTCACCCCCTTCCAACTTCAAGCAATGTTGTGGAGATGACGTAACTGCATTCGATGTTGCCAGCGTCATTTTTAACTATCTCTATCAAATCTTCATCAGCAACATTGCTTGGAGGGGTGGGGGAATGAGGAGGGAGGGGCACTTTGAAAATCCTTTTCATAACTGCCTTAATTTTTACTATGCAATAGGTGCTTAATGGTATTTGAAGATTTTTATTGAATTTCTCTCGGTAACATGCATCAAACGACATATTGGGATTGCGTTGAAATAGTAGAGAGGAGCAGTCTCACAATTTTTGTGAATGATTGTAGTAAGAGAACTGAAAAAGTTGAGAACATGAAGACAGTGGCAATCCCTACAATAATAGGAGAGCTAAGCACTATCCCAAAGACGCTACCAAAAGGACTGAAGGACATTGGCATCAAGACTAAAATTGGTGAAATGCAGAACACTGTCACCTTGAATACTTGAGGTTTGATCAGTCTTGTTGACGTCAAACTTCTACAAAGCTTATCCATTGATTAGAACAATGTGCAATATCTTTTACAATAATAATAATTGAAGCTTCCGTGACTTGTAAGGTTTCACGGAAGCTTTGATTTTAGTGCGCAAGAACAAGCGATAAGGACAAACAATACTAATTTATATATATGGACAAAGCCAATGATTCCCCCATGTGTAGGATGTGCGGAAAAAGAAATGAAAAAGTCTCACATATCATCAGTGGATGTAGCAAGTTGACTCAGAAAGAGTATAAAAGACGGCATGAAAATGTTGGGAAATATATACACTGGAAAGTTTGTAAGAAATATAATATTGATTCAAAAGCAAGATGGTATGAACACTCACCAGAAGGCATCTTTGAAAGTAATGATATAAAGATATTGTGGGATTGTGTTATACAGTGTGATAAGGAAATAGACGCTCGAAGGCCAGATATTGTTATTGTTGATAAATTGCAAAAAGAGGTTAAGATAATTGATGTTGCAATACCTGGGGATGTTAGAGTCCTTGAAGAAGAAATTGAAATAATAGAGAAATATGCACCTTTAAAGGATAAAATCGCTAGGCTTTGGTACATACGAAAAGTGCCGTCATTCTAGTAGTTGTTGGTGCTTTAGATGCAGTATCTACCAGATTTCAGAGGTTTGCAAAGGGCTTTGGGATTACGTTGAAGATTGAACATGCATAAAAGACAGCTTTATTAGGTACAGCCCGGATTTTAAAATTGGTAATTAATTGTTGAGTAATTGTAATAAAAGGGAATGTAATCTGACTTTTTTGATGACAGGTAGTTATCTGCAATCACATTTCGAACTCCAAAGCATTTAATATCTTGCTTTGAGATGCTTACTTAGCAGAAATAGATAATAATTTGATAATATGGTTTTGACCAGTAGTAGAAGGAAAAAACTCCACGATACTATGGGACTTCCCAATAAACACAGGTAGAACAATACAAGCAAACAGGCAAGATGTAGTCATCAAAGATTACAAAAGCAAAACATGCCTCCTTATTGACATGACGATTCCGACAGACAGAAATATTTCTGTAAAAGAATTTGATAAGCTTTCTAAATACAAGGACCTTCAATTTCAGATAGAAAGGATGTGGCAACTTAAAATAACTGTTATACCTGCCGTAGTTGTTGCACTTGGAATTGCAAAAAAGGGAGTCCTAAATCACCTCAAATCAATCCCTTGAGAACCAAACTTGCAAGAAATACAAAAAATAGTCCTTACAAGTACACCAAACATTCTTGGAAAAGCTGTCAATAAAATGACTCTGAACAGTATATTTATGAATTGAGTACTGGACTGCATATAATTGTCAGCATGCATGTAACAAACTTTCATGCTGCCACAGGTATCGGGAGGATTCCCAACAGCTTGTTCGTAAATACTTGAAATCAAATGACATTTTCAATATTAATAATAATAATGCAGATATTTAAAGAGGAGGGGCCATTCACTTGGAAGTTGAACATAGTACAATCGACTCCAGTTATAGTCACGTCAAATGTTTTGAGGAAAAGTCTGACTGTAAACAGCGTGTGACTTTAAGCGGAGTTGCCTAAGTAGATAGGTAGATTGTAGAAAAGTATTCTAATAGCGTTGTATTGTCACAGAGCCCCACCATGAATGCAGTGAATAAATGCAGTGATTATAAATATATATATATATATATATATATATATATATATATATATATATATATATATGTATATATATGTAAACCTGTATACGAGACTAAAAGAAACAAACAGAGTGATGTTTATTGGGAAAAGAAACAGGAAAATGAAAATTCTCTTTGATAAAAAGTGTATCACCATCATCGTCATCATCGTCATCATCATCATCACCATCATCATTTTATTTTGAGTAGGCTTACAAAAATAGATAGCTAAATTACAGCTTATTTAAACCTACTGTACAATATTTACATAAATACAAACTTCAAGTTAAAAAAGAAGCATATATCCAAAGGTTTTACCACAGCACGAAAAAGCGGCAACATTCTTTTCACATACTGAAAGCTTTTTTCGCCCGACACTCATCAGAGTATGAAAACGTCGGATAGTGACGTAAAGGTTAACCGAAATGTATATCCAGATACGGTTACATGTGGTAGGATGCGTCTAATTGGCCCTAAGAGTGGCCAATTAGATGCATCCTGTGGTAAAGCTCTGCAGTACCAACAGACTATTTATATCCAAAGGTAGTAATGACAAGACAAAGATATGAAAAATTGCTATAGCATAAACCCCACTCTTGGGATATATTGTCTGCAGAGCCTACAGTTGCATTTATCACCATTCCAATGTCTATTTCGTATTGTGAATATGAAATATTTACAATGTTTAATTGGAATGAGAAAAAATTACCAGTAGATAAATAGGTACGTGATAGCGTTCAGACTGCGGGGGTTAATGAATTCATATTAACTTTTAACTGCATTAATAAGAGTCCCATGCATGCAAAGAAAGATAAGAAGTAGATTTCTTCTCCAAAGATGTTGTTTGCATCACTTTAGAAATTTCCCCCTCAAATACGACTGTAAAAAGGGCAATTTGCTGCTTGGGGAAGGAAGACGTAGTGACCATAAGGGGGATTTGACAAATAAATGGCGTGACTATAAGCGGAGTGTATATATGAGGATTCGACGGGAGGTACATTTGGGAAATAGACATAGTGTGACTATAAGCGGAATGACTATAACCGGAGACTACTGTGGAATGAGCATAGATAAAGACAGCATCGCTATGATACCGATAGACTTTCCTGTAAAAGTATTCTGGTTACTATTATTTTTGCTATTAGGCTTATTACTATACTTAACTATTGCTGTAATTCATATTGGAGTTTAAATAGAAATTCAATGCAAGGCCATTTGCTACGTAGAGTGTCATGAAACTCGCTAGCGATGCTGTTACAACAACAACGCACATCGTGCAACAACTTCAGTTCTTCATCCAAAATAGAACTGATCAATGGTCTGATGCACAATTTCCCTTTTGCTCAATCACAAATGGGCAGCTTAAGCTGTTCATACAAATTTGCCTCCATTTCAAAATGTGTTTATTAAGTACTAATTAGCAATTATTGTCCTTGAATGCGATCTGTTAACTCTAGAACGATGGAGATAGCTTTGAAGAAAAGTATACATGTTACTACATAGCTTCTGGCACGCCACCGATACACTTGATTCAAATTAACAGCAAAAGAGTTGAATAGTTATTTGAACAACTAAAGCACTTACCTTCACGAAAACTTCTAAAAGAGCTTAAAATGTCAGCTTGGTTTGGTATCTGACTTTGGGTTGCATAATGTCTCTGTTCATCTGGAAATATAGGCTTGTAAAAATATGGTTCATCTAAAGACTTTGATATTCAGATACTTCTAAATACAATTATAGGATTCATTCTATTCAAGTGCGAGGATTTGCAGCTTTTCCCGAATAGTAGAAACTAGTCTTAATTGCACTCTCAATTTCACATGAATGTTGCAAATATCTAAAGAGATTTTGCAAATATCTCAAAAGAATTTGCGCTTGTAAGCCATTAACATGCGCATATGATAATTTAAAAATTCAAAGCAGAGGATGACTTACCAATTTTTCTTCTGACTGAATCCCTATAGGTAGCAGTTTGGCCATCATTTCTATACATTGCCGAACTTGATGATGATAGCATAGATTTTTGACCTTGCATTTTGCTTGGATTGTAGTAATGGTTGAGCATGCTCTCTGCCCTGACAGACGGACGGACAGTTAAATTGGATGAACAGCCAGAAATATCTTGATGTGGGATAGAAAGGGAATTTATTAGGTTCGTTGATGTAGTAACTGTTTGTTCTGTTGAGAAAATGTATCGGTGCTTTATTGTTGACTGCTTGCTTGTATCGGCCGAAGAATATAGTGTTGTATAATGCGGAATTGCTATCTTCATGTATGGATGCTCTTCTATTTTTTCTTCTTCCTTCATGTTGCAGCAGCTTTGCGTTTCTGGAATTTCTTGTTTTACACTAGCACGCCCTTCATCTTTATCTAAAACAAGTATTGATTTTATGTAATCGATTATTTGAAATGCTGCCTTGGGCGCCTGCAGCGGAGGAGCAAGAAGGTCAATCATCCCTCGCCTCCACCAACAGAAGCAAAGGGAGCAAGATGGCTGTTTTTGTGAAGTACTTCATTATCATCGCAAACATTTTTAAATGATGTGACAACAAAGTCACATCTTTGATACCCTGTGGATAAGTTTCGCGCCCTTACCCTTCCTTTGTGTGAGTGTCCCTGGATGGTCCACCAACTCGTGATGTATTTGTGCTATAAAATTATTTTGAGGCATTCTCCTTATGTCTAGAACAACCAATAACCAAAGATGATTGCTTTTTATCACGCATCTAGTTTAATTTGTTCTTTTTTCTATTTATTTTCATTGTAATAATCTTTTCGTGTAATTAGTGTAAAAGCAGGGAAGGTTTGAAAATGCATTCTTTTTGTAACCTCTGTCCTGTATAACTTTTTAAATGAAGTGAAAATGAAATGAAATGAAGGCAATTCATTTAAATGTAAGGTGTTGCTTTTCTGAGCAGTTTCACCAAACAGAAATGAAAAGTGCATCTCACGAGATGCAAGCTGAAATTTTGCTAAATGTACATTATATTGGATATTGATGTTCCTTGATATTAAAATTGAATAAACCTTCGTCGTTATCATCAATCAAGCCTACTAAGGCACGCCGACCCACACTATCCAATTCTATCATCCGTCAAATTAGCTAGGTCTTCTATCAAGCATACATTATTCTACAGTGTGGCACGATGTACGTGGTTGCTGGTCGGTCGATGTGCTTTTTACTGTAGTGATGAATTCAAAGCAAAATATCACTAGTATATTCCTGTGTATCTCTTCAGAAGTGCATGTTGTGTTGTTGAATAATCAGCAGATGTAAGGCGAGTAACTAATTACTGTTGGGTGTCTAATAGAAGGCCGATTGGAATAGCCGAGGGGAGGGTTTGAAAAATCTCATAGCGCCAATAGAAGGGGGTTAGAATAAACGAAGGGGTAGCAAAATGATAAAAAATTTTATAGAAAAGGCAAAAGTATCTTGCCACAAATTTGTATCAGAACAACGTTGACGATTTCACAGAATGAAACAGCACTAGATAGAACAACAACAGCAATCAGCGTGATTTCTTAATGATAGGCTTTGCTGGCAGGCCAAAGCATTTCCTATAAAAATTACCTTGAGTGAAACCTAGCTTTAAAAAGTCAATAGGCTGGGGATTGGACTAAGAATGTCTTGGATGGAAAATTTTTGAAAAATTAACCAGCAAGGGGAACATCTAGGAACACCTATCAGCAAGGGGAACATCTATTAGGCATCCAAGAGTAATATTTTATTCACTACCAGCCTTGCTCCATAACTTCACTTTGTTTTCTCTTTTAGCAGTGGCGTAACCGATTTAGGAAGGGGTTGGAACAACTTCTATCGGCCACCAAGCTCTTGAGATTCTGAGTGGGGCACTCAGAGGTCCTCTAGAGCAGAGGTGTCAAGTTCATTTTGGCCCAGGGACTATAAGGCATTATATGACGTCATGCGAGCCGGGTAGGTTGACTGGTTCTGAAAGGGTGTCATGGCTAGGTAATATGGATTTTAAAGTACACATAAATCATAGCTAGACAATGGCAAAAAAGCTAGGGGAACCAACCTTCCATATGCCAGCTGGCACAAACAAGAAAACTATTGCTAGGTATGTTTTTTGTACTATTTAAAAGGAAAACTAAGAAGGGGCCTCTGTCTTTAAGAATTCCTAAGCCCCCTCGAGTTTTTCCGTAACGTCACTGTCTTCTAGTCTTTACGTTCAAGAGATGCTTAAATTCAAACTTTTAGTATTTATTTTGCTCAGTTTCTTCAAATTCAGTCTGGGTGGAATCTAACTCACCTTTTAAAGAAATTCTCTGTGTGCATCTTGGTTGGTCGACTTGTGGCACAAATTGTTCATCTTTTTTTGAAGCTGTCACAAAAGAAGCTGAGATAAATGCTTTCCTTTAATGCAAGTCGTTGTGCTACTCAGTGAGCGTTATCATGAAATTACATTCTTTTTTCTAAGAACAATTTTATAAGAGCACGAGCCTAAAATTTGATGGAAAATTAAGAACAAATTAAGAACAAGGCAGGCGCTAGAGCATTATCGTAAATAATATTTTTGGACAGCGATGCATAAGCTTTCCACAAACATATGGACATGAAATGTCCATTCTTGGTTGGCCTGAGAAAAATTCACAGCCTTGTCACTTCTCCTCTTCAATTTTCTCGAATTAGCTTCCCTTAACGAAGCTAGCTACTGTGTTCCCATGGTCTGTTTGTAACTTTTTATACTGTTTTCAATAAATGCAAGAGAGACCATCTCGGATGTACCATTTGGCTAATGGGCTCTCAATCAATCACAAACATATAATGTTGTCTTGTATATTGTCTTTCCATTTATTTCTTAATTGTCTACACCTTACAAATTTAAGAACAAATTAAGAACAATTCAGCCTCATAATTTGAGAACAAGAAAGAACAGCCAATTTGAACTTCAGTTATGGTGGTGCTGTTAAAAATATCTCCAGTTGTCTCTTGACTTGAAGCTATGAGTTTGGCTACTAAATCAGAAGTCGCTAACAAGGAGTAAATTATTAGCAATAACTTCTTCTGCTAGCACATTGCTTGAAATGGACCGTTCATATATTAGGTCATCAGCTCTCTATCTTGTGGTAAACTGGATGTTCTATTTGAGGCAGATTCATGGATCACAAGTTTGCTATAACTTTACTTTATAGGAAACCTAATAGAATTAGTTTCTAATGCTGTGGAAATTAGCATAAACTAGGCAATGTGTCCTTGCTTTGGATTATAATCTAGTTAAAGAAGTCCTAGTGAAAGATCTGTTATGAAAGTTGTATTGCGCAATTATTAACAACGATAATTGTTTTATGATGTTGGTATTGTGTTGGCTTTGCTAAGATAAGCTGTTGCAAACCACATTTAGCAACTGAACATCGAAGGGTTATTATATTTCTGAACACGCTAATTTGCATAATGCATTATCAGTCAAAGTTAGCAAACAAAATCTGCCTATTTGATGTTTTGGGAAACTGGTAAAATTAAAAAAACATTGATTCATATCTTACGTATTCTGAAACTACAATTCGACATTTTAAGGGTGTGACAGCAATATATGTCAAAAGGTTAAAAGCCACAATGACATACCTTCTTGGATCCATTGATCTTGCATTTGTGCCAAGTCTTGGAAAAGTTCTATTGATTTAATATTTGAAGTTCATTATGCATGATTTTCTACAATTTTTTTTACAAAATCCTCCATCATCTACATACTCAAAACATTAGCGTAAATGTGATAAGCGCTGGAGTTTAATGGTGAAAGGCATAATTATCAAGCATCATTTAAAGTTGATTAATAATTCTCAGAGTATAGGTTGGGCATAATTTCCTTTTGAGTTTCCTAAGGGATGTCTTGCACCAGTACTTTAGACAGTTCAACTTAATTGAGGGACGTGAATGGGTAAAATTGGCAAAGTGCAGCATTTGTATATCCAGTCTCAGCGAGCTATTTGAGGGCGATACCCCCTGCCTCCTACTATCTACGGTCCTGTGCTACCCTTCTTCTTTATATATTTTTTACAAAAGTGGTGAGCAATCATGTTGAATTGCAGTTAATTCTTTGGCATTTCCTAGTCAACTATTCAGGGGAAAAATTATTTTAAGTCTTTCAAAGAAATAGCTTTTCATATTATAAATTTTTCACTGATGGGTGTTGAAAACAAACTTTTTAAACAATCTATAATTAAGAAAAGTTAAACTCTTGTGAGTGTAAGCTTTAAATTTTCACCCAACAATGATTTCTTCCTTTCCATGGTTTCTGATTTAAGTTGATTGAAGGCTGGAATTGAGCTTCAATGAAAAATGTGCAAACCACCTTGCTCTCCTATCCGCCGGGGAAATCTAGGCTATAGGACAGTAATTTTGTGCAATTGCCACTTTTATAACACCTTAGGTAAATTCTGTAGCTATTTTTTATTACCATTTTTTGCAGTAATTAAAAAAAGCAAAAATCAGTAGAATGATTTAGAACATGTATGAGATGATAAGAGAGAAGATATTAATTTGAGAAGCAGAGAAACAGCGAGGATGTTCTTCCTGAAACTATGCAGTTGTAGTAGCATCAAAATGTTCGTGTTTGACCTGGAAATACGGATCTGAAACAGATTAAAGTTTTTAGAGTCCAGAGAGCTAAAATTAGCTGAAAAAACTTTGAGTTTTGAACAAGATTAGTTGATTCAAGACCAGAATGAGTTGATTAGGATTTTATGCATTCTCTGGGTCCATAGTATCATGAATACTTGCATTACTTAAGTTAGCGGGGCAAGATTTCAACTTGGGACACATAATGGAGGTTTTCCATTAAAATGATTTAGTGCGTTAAATGTTGCTTGTTCAGGTATATACTTTCACAAAGTTAGGCTCTATCTTTCAGATTCTCATAATCAGGGAGCTGTTTTGACCAAAACCTCCATGTATATGGGTTGTAAATGATCTTTTCATTATTCATAATCAGTGTAAAAGCTGTACAAAAATTCTTTTTCATCTTCCTTCCAAAATAACACGTTGAATTCAGTCAGTCTGCAAAAGAGCTGCTTTTGCTGGCTCTTCTGTACCCCCAGGTTAGAAGCCCATGGATGACTCGATGTCTCATACTTGTGACTTAGGTGGACAGATGTTTGATAAAAATCTGAAGATAGCATTGACAGATCTTTGTCAAAGCATAGCGAGAAACATTAGGAGTTGTTTGTCTGTTTAAACTAATATGCGTAAATCATACCAACACGTGCTTTTACTCGCTTTTAAATAGATTTAAGTTATTGGAAAAAACAAATTTTAATGCAGAAAAATGAATAATGTTAGTTAAAGAAATTTTGTTGCTATTTGATTTTCTAAAGCATAAGTTATTCTTCGAGAAGGTTAATATTCCTGCTAATTAATTACCATATATTTCATAGTTTGTTGGTGTATTGTTGCACATAGACTTGCATTATTCTGTAATATCAAAGTTGCTTTATTAATAATCTTATGAACATAACAGATTGGGGTGGGGCGAGGTTGGATTCAATGTCTTAGTGACTGGAGGGCAAGGGACTAGTATTTAAAGATCATGGAAACTGTAAGCAAGCTACAAGGTGAGCATACCTTGGGAGTCGATGACTAATGACGTTTGTAATGTTGTGTTTTTGGCTGCGTTTTCGTGTCCTTTGTTGCCATTTGATACCCCTCTTTCTATTGTTCTCTCAAATATAGCTGGTGTCTATGGAAACAGAGCCTTCAGTTAAAGCCATGAAACACAGATCGTTTAATGCAATTTTGGTTGAGAAAGTTTGCAGGATATAAAATTATTCGAACAATATCTATGCAGACTAAAAATGAAATGCAAAAAAAGACGAATTATGAAAATGATGATTTTTGATATAGTAGAGCGTGCTGGAAAAATACAAATTTAGAGCCGCATTCTCTTTACAAAAAGTAATGCAAAAGTGAGCTTTAATGCCTCTTGATCAAAGTTCATAAGTATATGTTCCTTTTCTCTCTCAATACTCTTCCTGCTACCATCAATCATGTGCTGAAGTCAACGAATGTTAAGATTTGTATCTACGACGATAGGTAATGGCTGAGAGTATTGGTTGATACAAGCGCAGTCAAAAGCTATTATGGAAAAAGCAAAGGGTAATTGGTTAGAGTCAAAACTATATGTAAAGAAGACAGTAGTATGGTCTTCAAGCATTTTGAAGCAGTGATTTCAATCTTTCATGAATAAATGCAAAGGTTGTTAATTAAGTTATATTTATATTCTCTGAAACGACTGAAAAATGAAGATGTAATGTAGGTTTGTATATGCTAAATGAATGCATGCATCAAAATAGGTATTAATCACCTTAGGACTAATGCGAGGAACTTCCTGGTCAACACTTTCATACTCCAACACCTCCATTTCTTTTATTATATTTCTCTATCACACTTTAGCCTCTTTGTATTATCTTATGGTATGATCTTATGTAAATCTTATGATCATCTGAGTAAAAAGCACGAATTGCGAAAAGCTAGCTGACAATTGCAGGCCCACCCATTGTTTACTAAGTATTGATTGAATGACAGATATAAGTTGATTGGCTCGTTTCTAACAAAGCTTTCAATTGTTCTATATTATCCATTGTCCTTCATTGATATAGGTAAATGCAGGCAACCATTACTTACGAGTAATTTTACTATTTTTATAGTGAAAAGTAATAACCATTACAGTCTGTCTACACAATTGCTATTGCAATCATTACCAATTTTATTAATGTTCAGAACACAAAAAAGCATCATTGCTTCAACTGTAATATTTATTGTTACCAAAATCATTATCAAGACCAACATAATGATTATCATTGCTATCACTCTTGTTATCGCTGTCATCATTATTGACATGATCATAATCATTATAATTACTATCACCATCGCTGTTGCTGTCATTAAGGCGATCAAAAACGTAACCACCCACCATTAGGACGACAACAACAACCATCATCATTACCATGATAGCAATATCAGGTATAATAATTATCATCACTTTCATCATATAAGGTAGAATGATTATTGATATGCAAGTTACATCATTTCATAATTACCTCGCGATTATGCTTAACAAGACAATTGCAATAGGTAGTGATATTAACGGTTATTTGAAAAACTGTGAGAAGTGTACCAGATGCCCCTTCAGAAAAGAGGTTTCATTTTGAAAGGCGCTTTCTGTTGAATTAATGCGTATTTTACAATACTGATTATATACCATTTGATGATCAAGAGGGATCTACATGGCGCTGTATGCTGGCAAATGTCTTAGGATTTGTGAACTCAGGGCAAATAATTTTATACAAATACCTTGAATAAATTTGGAAAATGATTTGAATTAAGACCGGCCACGTTTTCTTAGGTTCTTCTCACAAAAACACAATTGTTGATCAAACATCGAAGACTATTCTCTACAAAATAAGCATGTCTGATGAATGCACCTGTTCCCAATAAGGCTTGAAATCTGCTTACTGTTCAATAAATTTGATTGCAGCACGCATTATTGTTTGCTGCTCATTTATCTCCAACTTTCAATTCAGCAACTGTTTGGCATTTAAAGCTGAAATATTTTGCGTAATCTAGCTAAGAGTTTCCTTTGCAAATCAACTTGCTGTGCTTCTTCAATTATCCTTCCACATACCGAATTAAGAAGCTCCATCTTAGCAACCACAATAGAGCACCTTGACTGTTGAGCTCTGTATCACAAAAATTTTGAATCTTTTTCAAGCTAACCTTAATCAGCGGGGAATTTAAGAACCCTTTTTGTGGACTTCTAGAAAGCAATTTCAATGCTCGGATTTCCAGCTGCTTTATCTTTTGCGGTATGGTCATAAAGTTCAAACATAAATCGATTTCAGTTCCTGTTTCATCACATTTCACATTTGAATTGAAGCTTCTTAATATTTTCCGAATTGTATATGCTGCAAAATAATTGCCTTCATTACATCATTTTTCCTTCTATCATACATTACACATCCTCATATCATGCATCAAATGTCCTTCCATCATGCATGCTATATCTTGAAGTTAGCTGTAAGTTATATCGAAGTATTGAAACTATTTTTTGAATATTCCAAATAAAATGGATTTATACAAGCAACAATCAAGACTGATTGAGAGCAAATATTCGTTTCGGAGAAATCTGTGTAGTAAACATTTCATGAGCCCATTAACCACACGTAAATCAAATGAGATCAGGGATGCTTGTCCATTCATTGCTAATCTTCAAATTGGAATGATCTCATGCGATATATATATATATATATATATATATATATATATATATATATATATATATACATGTAGGCACACGTTTCCCAACTTTTATCTACAGCCATTTAATAAATCATTCGCTATTATAACATTGCAGTTTGTCTCAACAAACTGCAATGTTATAATTTTTAAAATTTGTTAAATTAACATGCAAATCGCATTTTTGTACACATCGGTATTCTTGACTAAGTGCTGTAGACAAACCATCCCAGTATTGAAAGATAGATGCAATTTGACTCAAAGCAGTCATGTAAATTGCCTCTTAGTGGAACTTTATATCTGCAACAATGATACATCTTAACATGAATGCGTCTAACAAAGTTTTTTGACAAAATTTGTAATTCCTACTTTTCAGTAATTCTAAATAATGTATGATGAGTATAATGGAGAGAGAGAGGCTTAGCGATTTTAGAAATACTAGAGAAATGAGTTTTGACAAGCGTTGTAAAAGAAATCGAGATATCAAAATTTCATGCATAAAAAGTTTTATAGCTTGAAACAATTCTGGAGTGATGTCCTTTTTCATTTTACCCTACAGTATTTATCTGGCCCATGGCTTTCGTGAGAAATTACTGATTTGGAAGTAAGAAATTAGCTTAAATTGCCTTTGTTATGCTCAGTTTGCAAGTCAGGACACGAAATGGAGACTCCTAGTGATCATAATGAGAATTTCGTCTAAAAGTTTAACTTTCTATGTCATGATTTTGACCAGAAAAGTAGATGTAAGTTCAATGAATTTTGGCATGATAATTGTTTCATTTATGTGTTAGGTGCATAAAGAACAGTTAACGTGCATCGTACATAAAAACAACCGAAACATAACAATGTGCTATATAGTATTTTTGCTTTATCATTTGATGTGCTGCAATGCCTTACTATATTCTGCACTTTTATTCTTTAGTTAATAGTCTAGTAGTTCACTTGGAATTAAAAGCAGCTTTTCTCAGTCCAGTTAAAGTTGCTTTCTGCTGCATAGAGAACTCGAAGACCCATTCTAGTAACATAAGAAGACAACAACCTCAAAAGTTTTGATACATAAATCTTTAAGTCATAAAATTTAATAGGTATGACATCATGTTTTGCTAACAATTGAAAGCACCATGGGTGCCTTCCTATGTGCTAAAACGTTGTCTATCTCTCTTAAAGAGTTATCGAAATTCTGAGTTCGAATATCAATTCCAGTAGGACTTTTGATACGATTAATTCTTAGATTATCTCGTATCTTTTGTACCGACTTAAAAACATAAAATTGAAATGCTAAATCTGAAATGCTGAAATGAATGAAGGCAACTTTGCATTCACTCCATTCCTCGAAATTTTACAGTCAGGAGATGTATATATATTTNTGAATAATAAAATCGCTTAGTCTTGTATCAGCTTTCCACATACTGTACTCATTAATATTCAGAATGTTATACGATTCGAAAGATGGGCTATACTAATAAAAGTCGGCAAAATTGTCATGAATATGGCTGCTTTCGCTGAATAATGACGATGAAGTTACGGCAAGTCATATTAAAAGCAACTTCATGCTTTCTTGCAGTTTATGACATGAATAATTATTGTTTACTTTTTTCATAACCTTTTTCATAGCAATATCAGATCTCACAGTTTGTTCTTGTTTAATATTTGGCGAGTCCATAAAAATTTACTCTTAGGCAATTGCAAATTTTTGATCAACTAAATTTAATATTAATGATACATGCTGTGAACAAATTAAGCAAACTTGCGTAAGCTCACCTTGTTTTTTGCTGCAGGTAACATATTAGGTCTAAGTAGGAAATATTCTTTTATGACAAAGCCAAGTTCCGTTAGCTTTTCTTCACGTCTTTGTCTGTTGGGAGGATATTGCTCGTTGATCTTTCTCAGCCCTCTCACCTTTTTCCGCTAGTGCGTCTGGACGAGAGATAAATAATTTAGATTCCTAATCTGAAAGCTACTACTTGGCTTCTCTTCTTCCAAAAATTGTCTTTCGAGATGTTTCTTGTCAAAACCAATGACCTTTCAGCAACTGAATGCTGCTCAGATTCGACTATTCTTGCAAATGGTTTATGACTCTGCACCTGCAGATACTCTATGCTATGATGCATTAATTATAAAACTCGTCCAATCTTTGGCCTTCAAAATCCACTCTCTGCTTATCCAATCAAGCGCTGTCGAATGCTTCCTCATAGAAATAGTCACTAAGTTTTTTGACAAATTATGTGAATTTATTTTATTAAAAATTATTGCCTAAAACAGAGGCTAAAAGTAACATTGATTTTTGTTATCAAGAGTAGTTCATTTACTTCCTTGGTGACAGCATGCTATTCCCTGCTATAGGCAGTTTCTTAGGTAATGCAATTATCAATTTAATGCTAATTTTTCCAACCATAGGAAAGGACGATATGCTCAGCTTAATTTAGGATCAGATTGATCTCTCAGATTTGCAACACAACATCCGTCTAGAATGCATAATTTTCAAGTCTGCTTCCAAAAAAATTATCTATTTTTGATGTAAACGTCAAGCCTCCATTGCTTAACTTTGTTATTATTTATTATCCAGAGCCCTGAGACAATGGTGAGGTTTACTAATACTCTATAAAGAACTTAAAATTGATGTTTTGGTATCTCTCCCTCCTTTCTTTTTCATCTCCGATTATTGCTATATGTTCAGGCATTGTTAATGTCTATCATTCATCTTGTTAATGTCTGTCGGCTGCTATCAAGGTTTCTTCTTCATCTCCTCGAGTTTCTGCATCATCTCGTATTATTCTGCTAACTTCTGTATTTTTTCTGTAATATTTTGGTATCTTCGCCTGTCCTGGGATATTTTCTGTTCACTGCCGCTTTATGCATCCAGCTGCACTTCTCAAATTTACTTCAGCTTCACAAGTTCTGAGTCATCTAATGAGAAATCAGACTGGTCTGAGCATCACAAGGAAAAGTCTAGAATTCTCCAAAAGAGATTAATCTACTCTGATACAGGAATTTTTAGAATGACACCCTGGCACAATTAGAAAGAGCTACACAATAGTTATATTAAAAGAGAAGCTTATTAAACTCCTTCATAGTTAGACTTTTCCTGAAGCACCAACCATTGGTAGGGCAGCATTTATTAACCAAGGACTTTGTTTTTTGGGAGTGAAAATGTTTTATACATAAATATGAATATCATCCTTGATAATTTCCACTAATACTTTTATGACGTTTTTTGTACTCGTGAGTGTATACCCGTGCTCCTTATAAGCTCTTCCACCTACCTCCCTCTCTATGTATTCTATCGGTAAATCAACCAAATTTTCAATTTCTGAGTGCAAACTTATGCCATTATATTGTTGGAAAATAGAGGTATTAAGTCACCACTGCATCATCTCCTTCCTAGTACCATTTTGACTCTAAAATGACTTTGGTCACATTTATAGCCAAAGTAAAGGATGTGGCTTTAAAGCATCCAGCTTTCCCTCCTCCCCAATCATTCACTTCCTCTAAAATTAGGTGTGGGTATCAAGTTAACTACGTCGGTAGAGTTTCACTGTATAAGTCCAGCTCATAATTACCGGCAGCGCCCATGTGAACCTACCATGCCCATATCAACTAGTCATGTCCATTTTTGTTGGCAAACGTATCAAAAATTGTAAAGAGAAAGAGAAGAAGAGTATTAGAGAGAAAGGAGAGATAGAGACTACGGGACTGTCTTGCGCTTTTTTTCTGTTCAACCGAAGCTGGAAGATTTATTCTCTCTCTTTTACTATTGTTCTGAACATTTTATCAATTGGTCCTTGGCTCGTTATTCCATACCTACTTTTACGGTTCCTTTGGGGTTATTGCTGTTTACATTTTTTATGCTAGTGCTTTACTGTTCAACAAATCAGATGGTATGTTTTCCTTTCAAATAAACAGAGCTCTCGAATTTTCTAGGTATATTTTCAGACTTTTCTTACAACTTTTCTTGAAGGTAAATGAAGATACAACTTGGCGCGCATTTTATTTGGCGAGTTGACAAAAATGGAAGTCCGCATTTCATCTAATTAATGTTGCCTTCACAGCTTAGGCCTCAAATACGCCACCATCCAGAATGCGCTGCATACGCAGAGTAGGTAAATGGCAGAGCAGTTACTAAAATTGCGTAATCCGTGTCAATTGACTTTCCATGTTTGTAAACCATGAGCCTCTGTCTTTTAAGTATCTCCACCCAGTAAACGCCAAGTCTATGACCTTAGAAACTTTATAAACAGTGATTAATCCATGGCCTTTCTGCTTAGAAGGGACGCTGAGACAATAGAGGCCAAGCAGTAACAAAGGCATTTGGGATACTGCTTAGCATAGGCGCATCTTTGGGACCCAAGGTACCTCTTTGGGAAATTTTCGCTCCATCCTTAAGCAGGGCATTGTTCCTCACAATAGCTCAAAATACTCTTCATACAAATTGATCTCTCTTCCAATCATATATTGCCTGTTTATATAGTGAATTCAATTTCCATTGTATCATATAAATACATGAAAAGGATTCTATTGCATTTCACACAGTGCGTCGTTGCCCCCCTGCTCCCCCAAATGAAAAGTAAAAGGGCTCTTGCTCCCTTCTGAGCTCCTCTCCAGCTCCCCTGCTGCTTAGTCCTCTATCTTTCCTATCTCTATCTTTCCTATCTCTATCTTTCCTACCAAGGATGTACAATGTTGTGGAAACAGTAGTTTGTAAGCAGTAAGCAATGAGATCTTTACACCGTTTACATGAGTAAAAGTGGGTTGGATCTAAAGAGGATCCTTTTATTTTTTCATTTTCAACTTATTTAGACTTGATCACAATATATGCTGTCTAAAACATTGTGATCTAAATAGTTCATTGTAGTCTACCTGAACATAGTTATGCTTATATTTTTATGCAGAAATATGAAAGATGATATGAAGTTTCAGAAAAAAATTGGCATAGTCCTTGTTACTACTTATAATTGATCTAATCAACGAATTCCACTTTCCTATTATTTTCATTCCATTTAGGAGCCAAGAAACTGCACAATCATACACTTACAAAAAGCTAGCAAAGTTGTATGCAAATTTCGATTTTGGAACCACTTCTCACTCTCGTTTGCATGGGATCTCTAATTCTGGTGACATAACATAAGATACAGTTTATGGTGACATTAGAAAGGTCTTCGACCTGATGCGTTTTCTGCTATTGCTATGAAAAGTGGGAATTCAGGAGGGAAGAGAGATGCTGACCTTTCAAATGGATGGGATGGTAAAACATCTTGAACCAGTTGGCTAAAAGTTCTTTGGAACTTACAACATGATGCTTACTGCCCTAAGTGCTTCATTTTCATGGTTGCATCCCATCAATTAGTAAAGCAAANATTAAAAGATAACACTCTACGCTGTACCAATTCTTTTAAAAATACAGTGTTGTCTCGAATAATATAATTTGCTTGATGCAAATCAGTGAACTAAAATTTTCATTCATTTGAAAAATACTAAAAACAATTTGAAAAATTAATTAATTTTAAACTTTCCAAATTAATTGATTCGTAAATTTTTCGAATAAGACAGACATTTTGATAATAGGAACATCTGCTGTAATAGTTAAACTCTTGATGTAATTATTCTCAACTTGAGAAATATCATTGTATTACATGAATAAGCATTTCAATTTCTATTGTTTTACATAGACTGTTGTCATTTAAATTACAGAAGACATGACCACGAATTGAGTTACAAAAAGTATCGAATTTTCATTAGCAACATTGCAAACTCGATGTTTTTGAACCGAGAGAATATTTCACGGCAATACTGGATGTTATGAAAGTAGGAATTCTTCTAAAATTATATATCTAACGACAAGGTGCTAAAAGTTATGGCTAGCAATTTTTTGTAGCTTTTGCTCTAAGTGTGCAGTATCGAAGTGAAAATGCAAAGTTCAATGTTGTCGTAAATTCTGCTCCCTCTGCTCAAATGCTTTTCCTTGATAGGCAATCAACTTTGAATGAAGATTGCAGTTATGTTCGGCGATTTTAAGAAACTGGTGTTCAACCGCATTCTCACCTTATCACTAAATATATCCTTGCATCCTGGCTTCTTTGAAATTATTTATTACACGCTTTTGGGGGTTAAGTCAGTGCAAACCACACCTCCAATGAAAGCGAGTTTGACGGTTTTTGATAAATGGATAAATGGCTCAAAGCCAACATTTCCTGCATTTCCAACAATTTATTGTAGATGCCACTTGTTTGCTTTTGTGACGTCATTCTGATTGCTTCTGCCCTCTTTCTAAGAACAATATAATTTGGCAGGAAAGTAATGTTGANAATGGAAGTAAGTGCACCTACAAATACAGTTGGACAAAGTGTTATTCTCTCTTTCCTGAAGCAGATTAACCTCGGTCGTTTACTGATTGCATACCAACAATGAAGTGTTTGAAAATCCCACGTAAAAAGGAGTCATCTCTATTTAAAGCACATCATGAATACTCTTTATTCTACAGTACAAATGGTTGGAAAATCCTACTGGTTGTTAGTCTATCTTACGTTGCTGCACAAGTCTGCTATCCATTGGCTCTTTCTGGTCTCACACTCAGGCGTTGCACAAGTAAGTCAGTGTCAATTTTTAGCGCAGATACTATTGCATTATTGTTTTAGAGTACTGCAAAATATTTCATATTATGTTATGGATATTGGTAATAATATCATTTAAAGTCGTAAATGTAAGTTTTTATCTTTCCTTCAATATATAATGGATATTCAAACAATTTANATCCCAAACTGAAATATTTGAAATAAATGAACACCATTGCTCAATACAGAAGAAGGAATTAACATGTATTCTGTAACCAACTAACTTTTATATTTGCTAACTGCGTCTATATTTAATCAACAGCTTGCTTTCACAAATTATTCATGCATTTGTGAAAGTATCAAGCCTTGCTACCATCGCATTTTTTAAAAGGAATTTTCACTACGGGTGTAAGTCTCGAAAGGGCTTCCATTTCCAAAGAGTTCACATAATAGTCATTCCGATACACGTTTTTTTGCCCAGTACTGGAACTTCCCCAACTTTTTCACAATTTCAGTATTAAAACTTTCCTAAGAAAATCTTAGCAAATATTTTTGAATTGCAATGTCTTGCGCATGGACATTAAAGGAAAGTGGAAAAGCTGAAATTATGTGTACTCCTTAAACTATGGTATATCTTACTAAATAGCAGGAGTCTAATTGCTAGAAGGCAGCTAACATAACACACATGACTTGATACAGATAATTCAACTTTTTAATGCACATTAACGTAAAAACTTTCTTAAGTCTCAAAAATCCAGTACTGAACTTTCTTAACTTTTTGAGCAGTAGAGTACTTTCTTATAAGTCACTTTCATATAAACAAACAACAAATCGTCTGTCTCCACCAATGGCAGCATGGCTATTTCCGGCTGCAGTGTCCAACAACTTGTTGGCTCCCCTTTCAACAAAAACTGATATGTTAATTTGTAGTTGCTTTACAGTTACTATGGACACTACAGTTACTATGGATACTATGGATGAAGAGCTTCATTTGAAACAAGTTTGGGGTTATTAGATATCATTTAACAGTAGAACATTGGAGTAACCTAAATATCTTCAGCTTTGGTAGGACCCAGTTGATGCTAAAAGTAAAACATCCGTGGCATCATTCAAATCATATTTGTAGATAGTTACATGACAATGGAGTCTTTCAAATCTTATTTGCTTTTAGTTATTGCATACAGGCCAGTTTGGAAGTTCAATATATAGACTGTTAAGATACGTAATTTTTTTTGGTAAATTTTTGCTTCTTTGTTTCGTAAATAAACAATCCCCTGTAAATCAGCTACGGTGAATGGCCAAACGTCTGTAAACAACTAACATGTATGCATGTATATTATAATTTCTACTAATTATACGTTGAGAAAGTCAAAGGAGGAAGCTTGAGCACGCCAGTGAAGCGAGCGAAAAAATTTCTAGAATCACGCTTTCTAGAACATAGGAAAAGCATTTAGAAAAAAGGACAAAAATATGTTAACTGATCTCTACAAAGCATGGACACTGGAACTGAGGGTGCAAGGAGCATGTGCCTCATTTCTTACAAATTTTTAGGTAAAACGCCCCTTTGCACCTTACAGAGTTGTCCTGCTGTGCTTGTGAGGGTGCACCTTTGAGCATTAGCCCCGCCCTCCCCACTTAAATGCTTCCAACGTCAACAGCTGCGATTGAGCTGCTCCCTTTTCATCTTTGAATCGTTCTCCGGCTTCAATCGTAATCAACCTCAGTCTTTTCCCTTTATTCATTGCCAATAGCTGATGGTTGTTTAGAAAAACGTTACATACTCCAAGTGTAGCAATGACCTTTCAAATAAATGCAATACATGTTTGTGATGGAATCGTTTTACTACAGGAAACACATTGAAAATGTAAACAGTTCAATTCTTCACCTTCTTCCCGCAGTGCTTCGAAATTTTGCAGATCAAAGGCATAAGATACGCCCTCAAGTAGGGGGGGCATTTCTGCGTCACTACGGTGGCAAGCAATGGACTTCCATGGGGAAAATCCCCCGTAATCATAATGTTAAAGAATTCCCTGGTTGCCACTATGCAGTCGACAAGGAAGTGATCTTCTAAAAATACTGAAGCACAAGATTCTTTGCTCAGATGTGCCCTACTACAAGGAAACTCTGAGCATCTTGCGTTTCAAAGTGATTCACAAGTTTTAATGTAAAAGTGGTCTAAGATCTCATAGCAGAAAAATGCAAAGAAAATGATATCGTAATATGCATAGACGGTTGAAATTGAATATACCGTTGATATGTCCATCTCTATCTCTTTACGTTCTCGATCTCCCTATCTCTCAAATGTTATATTCGCTGCCGCTCCTGGCAACACATCTTCGCAAGAATGTTGCGCGGTACCAAGGAAATCCTTTCAAGTTAACCCCAACTTTCTGACAGAAATCCCTTTTTGCGTAGCATGCTACCATGCCAAAATTCGTTTTACAAAAGAAAGAGCAGATATTATTGTAAGTAAGCTTCAAAGCTTTTTACTTTATTTAAAGCTCAATGAAACAGAGTATTTACAGTTGCCAAAGATTTCAAACATTCTCAATGTAGAGAAACAAGTGTCTAACTTGATTCTCTTGCTATTCCTTACTTCTTTAATGGCACTTCTGCTTTCTTAAATGTCCTCATTTCCTAGCTAGCTTGCTTTTCAGGAAAGCTATTTTATTTCCTAACCGTTGCCCAATCAAGAGTAGACTGTGATAGATGAAAAATTCAAATGTCACCACATGTTGAAAAGCATTAAGTGTCTGTATATTTTCTATGAAAGGGAAAGATATACCAAAGTAGACGTTGGATGATAATTTCTCTTCTCTTTCCTAGCAAGTTGGATTAATATTTTTCCTCAAATTTTTCCTTTTAAGGAACGCTCAAAAGCAGCATTTTCCTAAATTTCCATCTTTTTTATTTCCTTCACCTGAATACGAGAAGCTAGTACTAGTCTCTTCTACTTAAATTTGAATACTGTCGTCATTCTTTTGCAAAACCACATTTTTGCAAGCCAAGGCATGCTAAGCAACTTATATTTATTGAAACACAAGACGTTACTTTCGACAGTTCTAGTTGATGTTGTCATAGCAAATAGTAGATTCAATGAGGTAGTGTGAGAATGCTCTAGAAGTCTAGTAACTAGCCAGAAAAACAAACGTCTAAAAAGCAATATCTTTAAAGATAATTCTGTAGACCTCTAATCTTCATTCTAAAACCGCAGTTTGGATTTTTATGACCACTTTTAGCTGGAAATTCTACTCTTCCATTCTTTTTAAGCCCTGAACTAGTTTGAGTCATGACGTAAACGGTCATCAAATTAACAGTCATCGAATGCAATATATGGGACCAAGTCAAACTTGATTTAAAAATTGATAATGGCAATACCACATTGCCTATCTTCAAATGGAAATACTGAACTACATTTTAAGGCTCCTTGCAGCTTGAATCATTATCCATGTTCAAGATTAAATATCATTCCACCTTACATGAAATCTCCCACAAAATTTATATTTTTCCAAATCCAATCGAATGGAATTGTGGCAAAAACAACACTGTTGTTGCAGAGACATAGAAGTGGACAAGCTAGTGGTACACTTCGAGAAAACTTTCACATGTTTTAGCAAACAATTGATAAAATGGAAAATGTATAGAATGTGATATGATGCATTACTATGACACTCTACTTTATGATACTTTATGGACAATTTTAATTTTATCAGTTGTTTGCTGAAACATGTGAAAATCTTTCTCAGATTTTACTACAAGCTTGTCCATTTCCATGTCTCAACAAAAATGATGTTGTTTTAGCTGCAATGTCATTCAATTGGAAGAAATAAAATACAGATTTTACAATAAGTCCTCTATGGCATTGAATTGTTTTTAATTTGAAAATCACTGTCATGAATATAATCATTGTATGAATATAAATTTTCTCAGCCTTCAAACATCTTACAAGGCTTTTTCTGCAAAAAGAAAGTCATGCTGTTTGCGTGCAAACTTTTGAGAAAGAAGTGTCCTTTCAAAACATTCAAGCAACTCCACAACTGCTGATGCTGTCAGTTTAATCTTTTGAATTTCACGGCATTGCAATCTTTCTTGAAAGGGCCTTTAATGTTCACCAAATTGTAATATTTTCTACTGGAACACAAGGTCTCATCCTTTCATTGTTGTAGGTACGTTGCAAATCATTTCCTGGAAGATTGATAGCTGCAATTTTGAACATTATTTCTCTTTTTATACCTCATTTATCATTTCATTCCTTATCATTTATTTGATATCATTATTGCATAAAGCAGCTAGTGGAATGTTTCTCTATTTCCTTCAGATGCAGCATCTACTTGTCCTCATCGATTATCAGGTTCTGTATTGACCAATGCTTCTAGCATTACATTCAGATATGCTCTTAGCATACAGCTGTTCCTTATTATTAAAACTCAATAAAAAAATGCTGAGTCTTAAAAAGAAATTTAGTTAAGGAGATGAAGCAACCCAAATGTCTGCATCTTTTGAATGTGTAGCTGCCGCAATCTGGTCAATGGACATATTTTCCCCACCCAATTCAGAAATTTCTTTTTCAGCCCCTAGGTGAGAAGTTGCATTCCTATCGATGCTTTTCTGCTATGATTATGCTTTATGCTAAATTTTGTAGATATATGTGTTTCATTTACTACTTAGAATACATTAAGCTTTTGTGGATATTTTCGTCAAATTATTCACTTAACAAGATGCAGTAAAACGCAACATCTTAAACACGTCTACAACTCTTGCTAGATAACGGAGAAGGCACATCAAATTGTGGCACAATAACTTCTGTCAACAAAGTGGTGTAAATCCTGTCTCCGTAACTCTATCAAACGTATTAAGCCAGAATATATTCCACCATCTTGCAATGTAGCTGAATTCTATGGCTTCTTGTGGTATTCATAATTGTTACTTACTTCAAGCATTTTACATAATAAACATCTATATGAATATATAAATATATATATATATATATATATATATATATCTTTATATATGTATAAATAAATACATACATATATATACATATTTATTTGTTTATATATATATATATATATATATATATATAT
>OLMO02000257.1:710735-722929 GCA_900291935.2 Cassiopea xamachana
TATATATATATATATATATATATATATATATATATGAATGTATATATATATATATATATATATATTTATATATATTTATGTGTATATACAGCATATATATGTACAGTATGTATACGTTTGTATATTTTTCTATTTGGGTACTTTCATACTTTATAATGGTTCAAAACTTAGTAGGTGTTCTATATTTTTCAGCTATCTTCTAGATTGTTTGATTATGCTTAACAATAAAGCTTGTGGTTGTCCACAGACAATTGAGCAATGGAAGTAAAAAGGTTTTGAAAAACAAGATTATAAGCGTGGGATCTGCATAAAGTAGTTTTGTTTTGAAATACAACAGACTAACGCTAGAATAACTAGATAAATTTAAGCTTTTTCATTTTCAATGTTATGGTTTTCGCTCCTTTATTTTATGTGAGTGTTTTTAAAGCAATATTTGAATAGTTAAGTGACTCTATTGCCAGCACTCAGCGAATGTAAACTGTATCATTTTAGTTCCAGGTTTACTATGACAAAAACATTGATATAGTCATTCACCAGCTATTTAACAACCTTGGCTTATAACTGTCGGCTGTCCTTTGCTGTGAAGAATTGCTTTCAAACCAGCTATGTAAATGGGGCGTGGAAATCCTGCGCATAAACGCTCTATTTGTGTCACACAAGACTTTTATACAAAATCGATCGTAATAGCACATTTTTAAGAAGGGGGTTTACATTATGATTTTGCTTACGAATTTTCTTTGTTAGTATTTACTCTTGGGGGGTTTTGTTAAGTTCTACCTCAAAAAGTACTTAACAAAATCGATCAACAATAAATGCCAACAATGAAATTTCGTAAATAAATTACAAAAACTGAGAGAATACAATGAACTTTGTAAATTACTGCGAATCAAAGGCTCAGGGAAAAGTTAGTTACTCTTAGAAAAGAGTTATTTTTCAATTCTGCTACGGACGGCATAGAATATTTTTAGTATTTGTTGTTTTTTCTCGGCGATAAAAAAACACTTACTGTCGCTAGCAATTAGTTGATCTACTCCAGCTGACTTTCACTGTTAAAAGTTAATCCGTGTAATTAAACTTGACGAGCAGAGGCGTAGCCTTGGGGGGCGCTGGGGTGCCACACCCCCAATACCTAGCTTGTCGTCGCATTTACCGAATATCAATAGTATTCGTCAATGTTGTATTGCTGATAAAAGCGTTGGCAAATTGGGCTCAAATGAAGTCTGGTTGTCGGGAAATTAGGGTTGTGCACACCACCAACACTTTTCTTTACTTTCGCCCCTGTTGCCAAGTCTAGAGAATAGAGTCTAAATAATCTGCCCAATTCCCAGAAATCCTCGATAGTTCTGTCATTGTTCCTTTGCAGGATAAACCATATTGCACTCAAAGCTTCAAAACTTCCCTGGTCCATCATATCCTTCAATTGACTCATCATGCCCCTTCATCGATTTATCATACCCCACAATTGACCTATTACATCCCCGATCGATCCATCATGCCTTTAAATCGACCCATTCTACTCCTCAATTGATAATTATGCTTCCAAATCCATTGAAACTTTTTGTTTCCAAGCTAATAGCTCAGTTTGGCAACTGTGCAAGAAAGAATATGTTAAAAGAGGAAAGTTCACTCGTTTTGTATGCATGCTCCATGAGTCTTGAGACAGGTATGAAGTGAACACCATGGTGAAATACTTTTATACGTTTGTTGCCATGAAAACAAAATGCCACACCGAAATTTAGCTTTCAACTTTGAACTCCCAATTACCGAGTTGCATACTTCAGTGATTTCACGATTTTCTGACTACCCATTGCAAGTTTAGGATTTCGAATGGTGAAACCACTTAATGAATAGGACGGATTTCAATGAACCACTTTTTCCTCCATTTTGCTACCTAAGTAGCATCAACTTTAATTTTTTCGTCTATTCAAACCTTTAGATGAGAATTTTGCTTAAGTTTGCAGTCAAAAACTGTTGAGCATTGTATGCGGCTTTGCTACTCCAGTCAGTAACCTCAAATTTTGCTTGATAGCTTTTGATCCTTTACAAAAAACCGCTCAATAGCTATAATTGTTACCAATGACAGCAGCCTCATTCTGATGAAAATTCATTTTGACCTCTGGTAGCTTAGTGGTAAAGTTGCTTGTCAGCTAAAGCTAACTTTTTCGGCGGTTTTGAGCATTTTACTATAGCATTAAGCATTACGCACGTCCGTTACAAAAGCTGTTTTACCGTCGTGGAGGAGCTACAATTCTCTTTTCATTATTCTTAAGGATTTCAAGTACAACATCTAGAGAGCATAACTGAAAATAACTTTGAATCACTTGCTATTAGTAGCATACGGCGACAGTTTGCTCAAAATGCATGTTTCTTAGGCATAAATATTCGTGCATCTTTAAAGCAGCGGGCTAGTCAACGAACTATGAAGCCTTGAGTCCCAGATTCGAAAGACGGTGGAAGCAGTTGTAACAATTGTGGTAACCCACTCTTGGTAAGATGTTTTCAACATGTCAGCCAATGCCTAATTGATAGGCCTATGGCTTTCTTAAGCTTCTGCCTATAGATCTTGCCATTAATTACAAAACAGCTGTTATCCAGGACCAGGGATATCACCCAGCAATAATGTAAGCAGCAAAGACTGGATCTCTTGTCTAATGCCTCCGAAATGACATCAAAGCCCTCATTACTCTTCAATCACGAAGAAGCAGCCCCGCATATTTTTTTCGAAAAATTTTTTCAACCCTATCGCTCTTATAAGGCCCCTCCCGCGTATTAAATTGTCCATTGTTCTAGGAGAAACCTGCAAGAAAGCTGGTACTGTGGTTGAGTTGCCCAAATAATGAATGAGTGATGTGTGGCAAAAAATTCTGAAATTTAACTGCTTGCAGTGATGTTTATCTGCATTTTTGGTATTTATGCTGGTTAGTGCACAGCTAGTCCAAGCTTATGCCAACCCACCAGTTTATTTCATCTTAAAGAATTTTCCAACCCCCTGCTTATTAGGACCTTCCCGCTTATACAGAACCTCAGAGTATGTGCAATGCTAAGAAAAAAAACCACGACATAAACAGTGCAGAGAAAGCCCCATCTGGTATGCTACCTAGCTTAGTAAGTCTAATTTAAAGAGTTAGAAAGTGGCTGATATCATTGATTTGGGACCTAGTAAACGCAGATTATCTGACAAATTCATACCTTGACAGACTTCTGATATTAACTGTATGAACTAGAGACAAACTAAACACATCAGAAATAAAGACCACCTCTAAGATATTGATGGAGACATACAAAATAATACGGAATAAGCCCAATGTCATAAACGCAAGACTAAAAAAGCAGTATTTTTCAATGAACATTCAGTCCTGTGAAGGGAATATGAAGGAAACGTGGGCAACAATAAATAAACTAACTGATATGCGATGTAGGACCACTTGCATCATTTTAGTAGTAGAAGATGATGTCATTGTCACTAAGCAACCATGGCATAGCAGACTCGATGAACAAGTATATTTGTAGTGCAGGAGAGTAGCTTAGTAACAACATTCCAAATAATTCAAATAAATTTATTAATGAGAATTTGCTAAACATTTGTACTGCCTTTAGATTTTTGTCGTTAACACCAAAGCACCACATCAAGACCATGTCTAAATTGAAGACGTCTAATTGCTTTGGTGTGGATAGTATAGCTATCTTCTTTCTGAAGAAAGGAATGCCTATTCTAGCTAGCTGTCTGAGTCAATTATTAAATTTGTACATGTCTATAGGACAATTTTCTGATAGCTGGAAGGTGGCTAGGGTGGCCCCCATTTACAAAGATGGTCCAACTGATGATAGATCTAATTATAGGCCTATTACTGTACTGCCAGTTGTTGCGAGACTCTTTGAGAAGTTAATTCGTGAAAAGCTTTACTCCTATCTTAATGAAAATAATTTACTTTTCTCAGGCCAGCCAGGATTTCGAGCTCACCAATCCGTCTTAACTAGTCTCTTGCATTGTACCAATGATTTGTAGCTTCACTTAGGTATGGTGAAATATGCATCAGTAACATTCATTGACCTTTAAAAAGCTTTTTATACAGCTGACCATTAAATTTTTGCAAAAAAAATTGCAGGTATATGGTATGCAAGCCTTTGGTTTTTAGCATACCTCAAAAATCGCAAGAAATGCTGTTATGTCAATGGGCATGTATCTAACTTAGATGAAATCAAGTATGGCGTTCCACAAGGATCATGCCTAGGTCCGTTGCTTTTCACGCATATATAAATGATCTACCCCTATCACTCAAGTTCTGAAAGATAAATATGAATGCTATTATTTTCTTCTCCTCTAACTCTATCCATACTATAAACAATGCTGTAAATGAAGACTTAATGTTGTTAGACATGGCTTAATGAGAACAAGCTCTCTTTGAATGTTACAAAAACGCGAAGTCTACTGATAGGAAACCAGCACAAAATGAAAGATCTTGAAAGACCTTATAGTTCTAAACCTTTCTTGACTATTGGAAATGAGCTAATTTCATCATTAGCAGATAGAAAATATCATTGAGATTGCAAGTTGATCAGCATTTAAGCTGGGAACAGTATGTATTGCTCATAGCCTAAGGTATAAGCATAATCATGAACATTGGAGCCGGGAGCACAGTGGGTACGTCCCTCCCGCTTTTTCACAAATTCATATGCAAAATGCCCCTTTTCAGCTGAAATAGTACCCTTTTTACTAGTAAGGATGCCCCTGAACGTATGTGTTTTGGGTATACTACAATACGAAAAACAATGTTTCCCTTTGAAAGTTATTCAGAAGATGTACACAAGTCTTATTGAGTCTTATTTCAAATACTGCTGTCCAGTTTGGTGTTTTGTAGGTACTACTACCCTACAGAAATTACAAAAACTACAAAATCGAGCAGCAAAAGTAGCAACAAATAATTTTTTCGATTCTACTTCTGAGCCACTGATACAAAAGCTTAGTTGGCTTACCATTGAGCAACTAATCGAACTAGAAACAGTAAAAGTTGTGTACAGAATCTCCATAATGAGGAACTACTCTACATGAAAGAATTGATCCTTAAGCTATCAAACACCCAAAGCAAGGAGCTGCGAAATTCTTAACTGACTTGTACTTTCTACGTTTAAAGATCTCTATGAGCCAAAAGAGCTTCGGATACAGAGGAGTGTGTTTCTGGAATAACCTAACAGAGGAGGCTAAAGAAGCCAAAACGTAATTGGCTTTCAAAAGAATTCTTTCCAAAAGAATAGAAAAACGAAATTACTACACTTATTTCACCAGCACAAAATCTTAACGGGCGAGAGCATGTATTTTCTTATTTTCGTATATTCGTGTAAGTGTTAACTTTGATATGTACATTTGTATTTCAAGGTTTCTTGTAATTAGTTTTAGATTTTGCAGGACAGCATATAAATTAGCTTCCTATAAACTTTAATCTTTAGCCAGTATAAGGAATTTAAAATCAAATGAAAATTTAAAATCAATTGAAATGAAAAAGAAGATAAACAACGTATTGGTGATAGAAAAAACAGATATATGCTCTGTCATAGTACCACAGTTTGAGATGACTGGAGGCCCTTAACGTCGTCATGGCCCTAGTGGATCTTAGAAAAAAGGTCTTCCTAGCCTAGAATCACTCATTTTTAAATCGCCAGCAACCCCTTGTACTGCCGGATACCCCTCCCTTAACTCTTACACTCTGTCATTAATGGCCTCACCAAATTCTACAGTAGTACTCACTTCTACTTCCTCTTACACTCACCTCCAGCCTTATAAACATACTGGTTGGTTATAAGAAAACAACGTGCCAATGCAATGTGGACTACAAAATGGCTGAAAAAATACGTATAAACTACAGTCAAATTTCGTTTTTTAATATATATATAGGGCTTTTACATTTTCAAATGCTATGAAGCAGAGGCCAATGATATTAAGTAAATCAAGTTTTTGAGAAATGCCATGTTAGTAAAGTACATTCATTCAACCAGCCAACTGGCCCTCTGTTGGCGCTTGGACGTCTTGCAATCAACAGGTTGTCATCAGCTTTTCTTTCTTTCGGTCCTCCACAGCGGAAGAACAGTTTTTTGTTTGTTTCGGCGTTGAAAAGCTATTGCATCCCTATGCTACTCAAAGTCAATAAAAAAGAAGTTGAAAGTTATATTAAAGATTAGAATTAATTTGACTTCTTATTTCAGTTCTGTTGATAGCCTGTAAATTTGAACGCTTGTAATTAAATATTTTTCCGACTGCTTCAAGTTGAAAGCGAGACACACCGCGAGATTTGACTTGTTGTTTTTCTAACAACCAATTATTCTCAATGGTAGCCAATCAACGAAGTAGTTTTTGTTGATTTGTTTTGTACTATTTTACTTTGATTTTCTTGCAATTTCTTGCTTTCTTCTGAGTAAAAAGCTACTTTTCATGCTAAATTGACTTATGCTTTCAACTCTGTTGGTATCTTTCTTTGACAGTGCATTTACTACTTCAGAAAAATCGGGATTGGCATCTTGAATGTAATGGGAGATACTCTTAAATAGGCAACTTTCACATGTCACATGACTATACGTACTCTAACTTCTGATTGACTGATCCTCAATTGGAGGGCAAGAGGCGGGAAAACATTGCATGGCGCAATGAACTGTGTGTTGTTATGTACGGTGAACAGCATTTATCTAACGGTGTTTTGTTTGTTTTGTGTCATGTACAACATTAGTCAAAAAATCTCGACAGTGAAAATGGTGGGAATACGTTGATATCTGCAAGGAAGAATGGTAATACACTATCAAATTTCCTTGCCACCCATAGCACGCTTAATATTGAAAGATGTACTCTAAGCACAAGTAAAGGACGTGGTTTCGAAAAGTTTCCTCAGTTTCCCCGAGTCACCATCAAATTCTTTTCACTCCAGGGTCTTCCATAGAGTCACATACCTTCTTCACTTCCTAAGATTCATGAGGACAGGACTACAAAATTAGGCTTGTAAAAAGTAAGAATGATAACTCTGCAATAAATTGACCTATTTCGCTGTCTCTGACTTTCCTAACAACTTTATAGATGTGACATAGAAAACTTTACCTGCCACGCTCAATTTGAAGCCACCTCTGCTCCAGAGGACCGCGGGTAGAAAAAGCTTCTGGTAGGGGGCCGCCGTGTAAAATATTTTGAAAAGTTTGGAAACCACTGTTGTGAGGCATGTTTGTAATTTGTTGCATCTATGTGCTACTTATGTATGCGCAATAAACTATTTTCTGGGATATACGTGATTGCACCTTGATTGTTCATTTCATTAACACTTTCTATTGCTCTTGTGCTTAAATTACGCTCCCTTTTTCAATAAGGAAAATTGATTGAGTAAAATAAAACTAAAGAGTAAATGTATTGACTATGTGCTAAATTGCTAGTAGCCTACAGACAAAAAGGTAGCAGTGGTAGGTTACAAAGTGTATACGAATCATCAGACACCACAAATGATACTTTGTGAAACTTTCGTAGTAATACTCTTTTCAGTTCCTCCTTTCGATTATTTTCTATGTAGCTGTTTGTTTTACACCTGGCTGCTTATAGATCTGTTCATATGAGATGGGCCAGCCCATGTAAACCAGAACTAAATTGCATTGCGCGAATCGTTTCGTTGTTACGATTGTAACAAGCTTTTGGCGTAAATAAAACCTTTCATTCTGAACACTATAAGATTTTCCAGTGTTATTCCCAGTGGATCTTGCTGTAATGAAGCACGAATCTTGCGTTATTCTTAAAGTATTCTTACATTTGAGCGATTCTGGGCCTTACTATTCTTATAGACATTATTATTTTAAAAAAGAAGAAAAAAAGAAGTGTCCTCCTCATATTTCCAGCTATCGCTATCCAAGACGGAAACGTGACAAAGAGAATTGTCTCAAACAGAACCGCTCCATTTTCTCGCGTGTAAGCAAGGTGTATTGACAAATTCACATGTTTGTAAAGAGAAAGTTCTTAATGAGCAACTCAAGTAAATTCTCTTTAGTGGAAAAACAGAAATGTCCTATGCTAATGAAATTAGAGCACTTCTAATCCATAAAAGTTGTTTCCTGTGTTATTCACGCACTTGACTCTTCCTTGCAGCATATTTCCCAAAAACTTCATTATTGTTAACTGTTAATTGGTTTTGTTGAAGAAGTAATATAAAGCTCGAGTGAAACTTTAGGTGTTGAACAACTGAAAAGACGTTGTGATTATGTACATGTGAATGACATTTAGTCGTAGCACGTGGTTTCATTTTGTTTTGTTTTGCTCTGTTGCTCTGAATTAAAAACAATTTTCCTTTGTTGGCTTAGGACATGAGACTTGAATACACACATCATATTATTGTACGCTGCTTCACGCTTTTATGACCTTCGCTTGTTTACGACACATTACTACGTGTTTTTATCTTTGTCAAGGCTCCATGTCTGCTGTTGCAACAAATTGCTATCTTCATGAAAAGTATTAGCAACCTTAAACAACAGCAATATCATAAGCATCGAGATTTCATGTAAAATGGCTCCTCACAATCTTGCACAGCTACTTTTTGTGGTTTTTGCTTTACTCTTTATAAACGATTGCAATTCTGGGAAGCTGAAAGAGACGAGGTTTGATGTGCAGGTAAAGATTTTGCGATCTCCCGAGAGGACCTCATATAGCTTCAAGAAGGCCCTGCGGACAAAGATACGAAAACTCAATAGAAGGGCTAGATTTGGAGGTGAACTTGACTTCACAACTCCGTATTTCCTACATGCAAGTAAGTTATACGAAATTATATGTATATATCACGTTTGCAATCAGTAGATTAAGCTATAGCGCGTATTTATTATTTACCGAGTTGTTTTGCATGTTATAATGATTCAGGACCTACTTTATTCGAGATCTAACCGCAATTGTTTGACGTACATTTTCATGAGAGAGAAAGGATAACATGATCTGTGCAAAACAATTTCCTATTTCCCTATTAAATGAACAAAACAATTGTATATTCTTTACACTCTGGCAATGTTGAATGAAAAACATAACGGGAACTCTTAAGACTGGTTATGATTTGTTTTTAGCCTTCTACTTTTATTTACAATGAGTTTGTCACGAACCCAGAAGGTATGTGCCTCAGCGTCTGTCAAGCCAAATACTTTGACAGACTGACCTATATATTTATAAACGTTAAGTTGTGTTGTTTTCAAAGGTGCTTCTCTTTAGCTTTGGGTCATAAAGCTTTTCTTACCGTCGTAATGAGATTCTTGATGTTAATTGCTTCCTTTCACGTGGAGTATGCTTAACTTGCAAGGGTAATTCAGAGCTCTGCCTCCTATCAAAGCTGTATGTGCGTACTTAATCAATGGCAGAGATTTGGTGCATTTTTAGGATGAGGTTAAGCAAAATCACTGTAACTGTTCTTTGATTATGCAATGTACCCACACTACTGAATGCAATACACTTTCCGCTAATTTTTATGAAATTTGATTTAGTACTACATCATATCGTTGCAACACAGCTGCATTCCTCTCTATATGCAGGCAACTTACAATTGGCTACTTCTTTACACTCTTTTTGAAAAGAGCAATCTTATAAGAACAAGAACCTCAAAATTGACGGTAAGTCAAGAACAAAGTAAAGGCAAGCTTGAGGCCAGGGCCACCGAGAGAATTCTGAGGCCCCGAGGCAAAAGAGAAGGACTAGGCCCTCTGCGAGTGAAGTGAGCAGAAAATTTTCCGGGTCTAGAAATTAACTTTGGAAAATTACTGCTGATTTACTTTATGAAGCCCCCGCACCTTGAAGCGTTGGGTGTTATGAGGCCCCTTGGAGCTTGAGGCCCTGGGGTATTTCGCCCCCCCTTGCCCCCTCTCCGCGACCCCAGTCAAGACTGAGACAATGTCGTAATATGCATGTTTGTACAATGATACTTATGCTTTCCAACAATATATTGACATGAAATGTCTCATTTCCTAGCTAGCTCGAGAAGAATTGACAGCTTTGTCACATCTTTTGATTTCCGTGAATTACTCTTTTTTTTACAAGAATCAGTAAAATTGGGGCTCAAGTTTGATGGTTTTAATTTTTCCGAAACTTTGAGGCTAAATTGTTTTTAATCTGTTCTTAAACTGGTAGGGCTTAGGCGTTTCAGAAATACTTAAAAAGACAACATGAAGTGCAAAATTGGATGCTTTGATTGACTGCGAGCCCATAAGCAGAATATTACGTCCGAAATCGTCTTTTTTGAAACATTAATGTTTTTTATTAAAAAAGTTTATAAAAGATTGTAAATAGACAAGTTAACACAGTGTCTAGTTTTGCTAGAGGCAACTTATTCGTGAAAATCAAGGGGGGTTACAAGGCTGTCAAAATTCTTCTCAGGCTAGCAAGGAGAGGGCATTTTATGTCCATATATTAGTAGAAAACTTATGCATCGTTGTCTACAAATACATTTTAGGACAGTGCTTTAGCCTCAGCCTTGTTCTTAAATTGATCTTAATTTTCCACCAAATTTCAGGCTTGTGTTCTTATAAAACTGTTCTTATAAAAAAGAGTGTAGTAGCCACTCGCAAAGTTAGTTACTGACTAACATGGAATATTTAACGTTTAATAGCTCAGACCACCTCAGATGTAAAAATTTGGCCATGTGCTAATAGCCTTTCAATCAATCAAAACATCCAATGTTGTTTTGCATATAGTCTAATCTCTAAATTGCCTACACCCCAATAAATTATGAGCACATTAATAAAATTTTCAAAACTCTTTATAAACTTCTCATTTCGATACAACATTTGAAATACAATCCAAATTTTACTATACTTAGGTAATTTGCATTTGGCAGACTTGGTATAAACCAGAAAACAATTGAAATGCAACAGTTTCTTGCAAGTGGTTAGTACATTAGTAGGACAGGGATAGTTCAGGGTTGTTGCGCGTACAGAATATATAATATATTTATCGGATAATGATGGTGGATAGTTTTCTCCTTTTAAAGTGTATGTGTTGCTTATCAAAATCTAATTCCTTGCATATTTCAGAAACAATAATCTTAATAATAGCAAAGCAAATATTTCAACATATCGAGTTATTTATAATAGTGACAGTTTCGTGGTCTACTTGCTTTTCCCACTTCTCTTTACATGTCGGGACATTGTCACAATGCCACTGGTGCTTTGAAGTTCATGGTAAATAGTCAATTGATATGCACTGTCTAGTAATTATTACATGATGTCTTGATATCATGATGTCGTTCAAGCATTGTTATTATGTATATATATATATATATATATATATATATATATATATATATATATATATATATATATATATATATATATATATATATATATATATATGTATAAAGATGTACGAAAAGAAGGACAATCCGGAATGAGTATCTTATAGTTTTTTTTCTGAATTTTCGACTAGTTTCGGCTTATTGCTATCATCAGGAGAATGAAAAAATTACTTTGTTACTACTATATTTATAGGCGTTGTTTTACATTTGACGCAAGATAAATACAATGTTTTGTAAGTTGACAAGCCACAGGGAGACGATGTACCAACAACATTTATATATATTTATATATATAGATATATATATATATATATAACATTTAAATATATAAATATTTATATATATAAATATTTATATAATATTTATATATATATAAATAACATTTTATATAAAACATGTTAATGTTGAAACTAATATCAACAATTGTGAACAGGAAATATAACCACAATTATCATCAAAACCACCATATGCATTTCATGAACATGTGTCATCATTATCATCAAAATAATTGTGGTAATTATCTTCATTTCATCATAAACAACTAATAAGAAATATTTTAATTCGATCGCAGTTTTCATCTTCGTCATCAGTATCAACTTCATCAAAACTGAATCAGGTTCTATTTGCTTGTCATTGCATCAGAACTTGGGCAGTTTTCACAATTCTAGTCATTGGGCAGTTTCACTAACCTAGTAATTTTCACTCGGATCATCAATGGCATCAATCATTCGACGTCATCATCATCATAATCATCATCATCATCATCATCATCATCATCATCATCATCATCATCATCATCATCATCATCATCATCATCATCATCTTCATCGCGTTCATAACATATTGCAGCACAATAACAGTAATTGCTTCGTATTTTCAACAAATGTCCACAGCCTCGTTATGCTGCATAGAGCTGCA
>OLMO02000257.1:725739-735819 GCA_900291935.2 Cassiopea xamachana
CATTAAAGACCATTAAAGACCATTCTCTACTTGTTTGTACTCTAAAAGCTTTGAAAAAATGATGCTTTAGCCAGCACAGATATGCAGAGTTCCGACGAGATTATCTCCGACTTTGTTGACCAGGCCCATCCACTTTGAAAGTTGCTTCAATGCGCCTGTTTTGACGTCAGTAGAGCAAAAGTTCTCACAGCAATAAGAACAGAAAGTTCCATAGCAATAAATCTTTTTTAATTGCACCATCCTTAGCTTGTGGCATAGTCTCGAGTCTTTCTTTTCTCTTTTGCAAGAGTTAGAAGTGGCGCAGTTTACCACAGTTTATGGTTACTTCAGAAACTGAGAGACTTTAGTTCCTGGTCCAAGTTGCCCCAAGCTGTAGTTACTTTGAGCAGCAAGGCTTTTTTCAAGAATATAGGAATTATAGCACACCTTAAGTTTGCAAACCTATTTGGTATCTTCCACCTTTTTTGAGGCAATAACAAATGATGAGTGTTAGGGAAAAGTTTTGTGGGGAAGAAAAGCTGATATTGAAATTCTGTGAATAACATTTTGTCTCGAAGCTTCCTAATACAAGCTGGGTAGTCCTACTTGTAATGGTATATTTCAGAGTTATTTGAAAGTATTTAGCTTTGTTGTCATTGTGTTATTATTACATTTGTAAATATTCATGTTTCAAATTTAGGCCGATTTATTGAGTTGGAAATTCTCACTGATGCAGTTACCATGTATTATTGGCCGGGCCTCATTCACATTGTGAAACCTCTGTTTGATGGGCTCTCAAATTGAAACTGTTGCTATTTAACAGACCTGGGTCTTATTTGTTAAAATAAAAAATTTTCTTTGTTCTCGCAATAAGTCTTCACCAAAGAAATGTATCGTGCAAGTTTTTCGCTTCGCATTCAGCCTTCTGTTAGGCATCCTAAAGCCCTGCTTACAGATGACAGCAGCCTCAAATTGCATTTGAAATTACTTTTGTTTTGCAAAGATTAGGCCACTTTTAACTAGGAATGAAAGCAGCGGGGCGACTGAGTACTTTGTTGTAAGTAAGTTACAGGTCAATGATTGCAATTACCAAAGCAATGGGCTCATGTTAAGCTTACAAACACACATTTAAGGCTGCAAAGGACTGTTATCACCCACTGTTAATCGTTGTAATCTTGCTAGTACAATACTTGATTGAAAACCGAACAAAAATTGTTAGTCGCGTGATTTTCGCAAAGAGAGCCGTTCTGATATCAAAACAGATATGATTTCTTTGCTTGAAGAGCACAATATGTTTGGATATAAATCTATCTCCCACCAAAGTTGGAGTAAGAACGCAAAAGAGTTGACTGTTGCTATTTTTTTTCTTTCTCTAGACTTTTCTCGGATGTATGATGAGTTTTGTTGATTTCTGCAATTTATTCTATTTTATTTTATTGTTAACAAGATTGGCTTTTCTTAATTCTACTCTAACTCTCGGTATCACTTTCTTTGCACCTAGTACTCATCTCCAATGTCCTCTTCGCCTCCTTCATGATCAGCTGAATCAACTCCAACTTCCTCATAATCCTTCTCTAGTGCTGCCATGTCTTCTCTTGCTTCAGAGAACTCACCTTCTTCCATTCCTTCCCCAACGTACCAATGGACAAATGCCCGCTTTGCATACATCAAATCAAACTTGTGGTCAAGCCGTGCCCATGCCTCTGCAATTGCTGTTGTGTTGCTAAGCATGCATACAGCTCTTTGCACTTTTGCCAAATCTCCACCAGGAACAACTGTCGGTGGCTGATAATTTATACCAACTTTGAATCCAGTGGGGCACCAGTCTACGAATTGAATGGTTCTTTTTGTTTTGATGGTTGCTATTGCCGAGTTTACGTCTTTCGGCACAACATCTCCCCTGTAAAGCAAACAACACGCCATGTACTTGCCATGCCTAGGGTCACATTTTACCATTTGGTTGCAAGGCTCGAAGCATGAACTTGTGATTTCAGCTACTGTCAGTTGCTCGTGGTAGGCTTTTTCAGCAGATATGACAGGTGCATATGTTGCAAGGGGAAAATGAATGCGAGGGTAGGGCACTAAATTGGTCTGGAACTCAGTGAGATCCACGTTGAGAGCACCATCAAACCGAAGAGAGGCTGTAATTGATGAAACAATTTGACCTATAAGGCGGTTCAGATTTGTGTATGTTGGTCTGTCAATATCCAAGTTTCTCCGGCAAATGTCGTAGATAGCTTCATTATCAACCATAAAGGCACAATCAGAGTGTTCAAGTGTTGTGTGTGTTGTAAGAACAGAGTTATAGGGCTCTACCACCGCTGTTGAGACTTGAGGTGCAGGGTAAATGGAGAATTCCAGCTTTGATTTCTTGCCATAGTCAACAGAGAGACGCTCCATTAAAAGAGATGTGAAACCTGATCCAGTACCCCCACCAAAAGAGTGAAAAATGAGGAAGCCTTGCAGGCCTGTGCACTGGTCTGCTGACTTTCTGATTCTGTCAAGAACAAGATCAACCATTTCCTTACCAACTGTATAATGACCTCTGGCATAATTATTGGCTGCATCTTCTTTCCCACTAATCAGCTGTTCTGGGTGAAACAGTTGGCGATATGTTCCCGTTCGCACCTCATCTGAAACGCAAAAGTAGTAGCATTTAATAGGCGACTGATGGGAAAAGTTCTTCATCACCAATGTATTGCAGCACAAAATAGCAACCTAGCCATTTTCTATAGCTATGAGGGTTTCAGGTTTCTCACACAAGTCCTTATTCCTACCAGTTAAAATCCATTGATATTTCCATTATTTTACTTAACCATATTATCACTTCCAATATCAGTTCCCGTTTTTGTCACTTTTTATGAACAACAAGGTCAAACTATTCTACTGATTTTAGCTACAATACAGCATTTTTGAAAATGTTAGGCCAAATAAGTAAAAGTGGGTTCGATTCTAGTCTTCTTTGACGTCACTTCACTTAAAGTGAAATGAAAACAGCCGGATGTGGAGAAGCCAAGTCTATCATAAATGGAGGATTTAATCTAAATCTGGTTGTTTATTATGGAGATTGGTCCTGGTGGATATCACAAAAATTTAGCAAGGATAAAGAACGAAAGTGAAGAGTAAGACTTTAAAATGCTCTATGAATGATTAATAACCCAGACCAGTGAATTATCTAAAGGTAAGGTGAAATTGTCTGCAACTCGGCTAACATTTTGATCTAACTGTTTTGTTCCTTCCATGAAGGTGATCACAGGGGGATAGCACTTTTTGGCCCAAGCCCATAACTCCAATTTTAAATTCCAACTCAAATTCGACCTGATGTATAATACAAATAGAAAGAACTGTTTACATATTTTCTATACAAATACAACGGTATAATGCTACAACTTCTAGACTGCACTGGGAACTACATACCAACAACGGTTGGTTCGAGATCAATGAAGACAGCTCTTGGTACATGCTTTCCCGCCCCAGTTTCACTGAAAAATGTGTTGAATGAATCATCACCGCCTCCTATTGTTTTATCACTCGGCATTTGACCATCTGGTTGAATTCCATGTTCCAAGCAGTACAATTCCCAGCATGCATTGCCGCACTGAACACCGGCTTGTCCAACGTGTATTGAAATGCACTCTCTCTACGGAAAATAGTTTGAATAAAAACAACGGAAAGTAACCACAAAGTAAAGTAGCGATTCCTTATCTGAAATAATAAAATAGCTTGGCCATTCTAAGATATAACAGATAGCTTCAACTTCAAAAACAGATTTGAATTGAGAGCTACTTCTAATGGGCGTGAAGCTTCAATCCAGTTTTCAATGTTTATCTCGACCGCTGATAAATATATTGTTGGTGTATACACCATTCGTTCAAACATGATATTTTGGTTTTTAGTAGAGCCTATTCATGTGGTAGTTGTCTTTTGCAATGCACAATGACAGATGATTCTAGCATGACAGCCACACCCATAAACCAAATCTCTGCAGTTTTCCTTTTGGATGTCACCAAATGCATCTACAAATCTTTTTAAATTGACGTTTTACTAACGTATTGAGAATATTAGCTTTTATTTCAATTTCAAAACTTGATTCTTTCGTTCAAGTGTGATACAACGATTTCATCACAAGCTTTTGTCAATACATTGCAACAAAAGCTTATGGATCATGACAAAAGCTAGGCAAATTGTTGTATGCATGTTATGCTTGGTTTATATCCTCATTTTCACTCACAGAAGATGATGTCGTATTGAGTAGAAATCTTTAAGTATCATGAGTGTGTAACAAGATCATTTTAATCTACTTGAAGGTACTGCTGCTCCTTTTCAAAAATTCATTTTGAATTTGATTTAATTTCACGTAGTCGCTAATTGTGGGTTTATTGGAAATAATACCAGTGGGAGTAAGCTACCAATTCAAAGTTTGGTAAAAGCAGCAAAAAATTAAGTATTTAGAATAAAATTGGTGAAGCATTTGTGTGAGAAAATTCACATTGAAAAGTGGTTTATGAAACTTACCATTCTGGTGATGTAAAAAGAAGGCAGCTATCTGACGAAGTATCAGGAAAAGTTAATGCGCAAGGTTTGCAAGAGATGTGTAACGATTGCTCTTAAAACCCTGAAGTGCCAACGCCCAACCACAAGGTGAAATTTAAAGTTGTCTGATATCAGACATTAAAATCACGAGGATCTTATATGATTGGCTGTCGATGCAAGTCTGAACAGAGGTATTATTGAACTACCAATGAAGGAAAGGATTACAATTTATTGAGTTCAGCAAATCAATAATTCATACCGATAAGAGACCTGCTGCTATAGCAAAATCTCCTTTGCAATATCATTTCATTCTCAGTACCAACAGCTGTCCCTTTTCAATCAATAGTTTTCATCCCATCACATCGCCAATGTCCTGGAGTCATAAATATTTCATATTACATGATTTTATGACAAAGGAGGCTGCAATTTCAGCCTAAATTAATGGATCCCTGCCAGATCTTTTCTTCAAAGAAGAGTTTTTGGTGATAAGACTTTGTACAGAAAAGCCAATTGGTATTTGAAAACTCAGAAAGAAATTTAGATGTATTTATGATGCATGAAAGTAGCTTAGAGAATATTGCTCAATAGCCATGTGCTGCAATGATCTTTCATGGACCAAACCACAAGCAAGGTTAATAAAAACTAGAGCGGTGTGTTATAGAAAAGTGGGCATAATGTATGACAATTAAAGAATAGCAACCTAAAGGGAAGAAATAAAAAATAGATATTTCTTAAATCTGGGGTAAATGTATAAATAAATGTATACATATTATTTTTATGCATTTACATTAAGCTCTGCGTTGAACTATTAATAGGGCTATGTCCTAGCCTAAAGCCAAAACCCCCGAGAGATATGAGAGGCCCTGGATCAAACAGAAAAACGCGTATGTTATAAGAAAGTCGTTATCATCCAGTACTGAAGCTTACTTAGCTTTTTCACAATTTCAGTATCAATGCCAGTACAATTTTCAATGTTTTGCGCATACACAGTAATAGAAAGTGAAAAAGCTCCATGTACACTTGAAATGATGATAAATCTTAGTAAATAACAGAAATTAAACTGTTCGAAGGTAGCCAAAATTATATGCATGACATTTTGTAAACAAATATATCAAATATTAAATACATAAACACAAAACAACTTTCTTAAGTCTGAAAATCTAGTACTGAACTTCCTTCACTTTTTGAGCGGCTGAGTACTACCTTCTAATAAACCACTTTCTTACAAAAAAGAACGTGTGTGAAGCCCCCCGGAAAGGGAGTTAGTTGAAAAGTCAGCGGTCTGAGTATCAAGCTCAAGATATAACTGCTAGACCTTGTTTGTGAGACCCCTAATCTTGAGACCATGACGCAATTTCCCCTACCACACCCTCTCGAGGATAGTTATTGACTGCACTATCTTCGTGATCTCATCATGTTCAAGTTTCCCATCACCAACAGGTGTTTTCAATAGGAAAGATTCAAAAGTAGCAAGGTATGCAAACAAGGAGAGATTTAGAAGAAGATTATTGCAGGGGGATGTAGGATTACGAAAGGTTCTGGACACCACACCTATCGGGTGCCTAAATAGTAAAGTCACGCCCATTTTTTCACTTTCATTATTTTCCTACAATGGAAATTTTCGTGGACTCGCAAAATAAGAAATTTTGAAGGGAATTGAAAAGTAGCTTATATTATCGAGAGCACGTTAAATCGAAAATTGAAAAACTTGAGAGTTTTTTAGTTCACTTATATATCATTTGCTTAATTAGCTAATCAAAACAGGAAAAGATATGTTCGTTTTACTTTTTAGCAAAAATTGGACCTTTGTAATTTCATCTCAAAGATCTTATTGGAAATTTTGACATTTCTGGAAGTTAAGAAAAATAGCGTTTTCAGTCTGCAGTAGCCTCTTGATGTATGCGTAATTGGTCAGGCTTACAATTTTTAAAAGTCAGCCAAATAGATTGTTGTCTCTGTCTGAGCAATAACATTTCGTAGAGTTTCTTAATAATACCTCACAGAGTTTCTTAAAAAGCCAGTAATAAGAGATTGTTGCCACTGTCTCCACTCTGATTGCTCTGCCTAATCTTAGTAAAGAAAGTAGAAAAAATTATGTTAATTACTTCAAATGCTATTTTCCGTGCTTGTAGGCTTGCAGAGTTACTTTATGCAACTCGACTATATCTTATCCATCTCAACTCATATCTGATTTACAACTGCAATGCACTTATACCTTAGTTCTTTCGATTATTTCCTGCCCTCCTTTAAGTTCAAATTTGCTGGGTTCAAAAATTACCCTGCAAGCAATAGAGTTCATTAGTGTGACGTCACGAAAATGCTATTGTCAAAACATTTTGATTGTGGCTTTAAATTCTGAAAAGCACTTTGAAATAGCTACTTCTGGCGCATTTCAGCTCGATCAGAAAAACAATGATCGAGACATTGGCAATTGAATACTGACGTAGTCCCTATNTCAATTGAATGCTGACGTAGTCTCTATCAAATCATTGTATTTTGAGACTGGTTCTAAACGTTTGTAACAGGGAGAAAACTATAGAAGTTTGTATGGCAAATTTTCTGTCTTCAAATGGTCGTATTTCCCCTATTTTGACAACATTTGCCATAAGTTGTCTACATATGCCTATTTCATAGTGCACTTTCACCTCATGCGGTGAAAATATATGAATTCTAATAACATATTTCTAATGACGTTATCACTAATGGAGTGTACTTGAACTTTGCTATTTAATGTTTTAACTTGCTTTCTGTGACTTTTAGCGTTTGGAATTCTTTATATCAATATATTTGAGTTGAAAGGAGGGAAAATTTGGTTTGAAAAAATGAGAGTTCAGTCTACAGAGGTTTCATTATATAGAGAGGGTATACAAGACATTTGTCGTAGTAAGACGAGGGGACATGGACTTTGGCTCGTAAGATCGAGATGCTTACTATACAGGAAGTTTGGAATATTGACAGTGTACTGTATTACTACATAAAGCAATTAATACTTTAAAGTTTACGTGATATTCGTATAAACCTCATTCTTACAAAAGTGCGTATTCCATTCACATTAAGTGCAAAAAGTTTCGGCGTGACAAACTGTTAGACGACAGTGAAAAGAACAGCATAAGTGGGAGGGGCGCGATTTTGTTACGTAACCGTAGTAGAGTCGAGTCTTATGTTGCGGAGCATTACAGAGGAGAGGGGAGGCTCTGTCAAGCCGTAAAAATTGGAGTTACGTAACAGGTGAATGATCTCTATACATAGACGTAACTTTAATATATTTTGGCTGGGTGTCAGACGTTTGCCCTGAGAAAACTTGTTATGTGACCTTTCTTTTTTTTAGGAACAGTACTTGATCAAATGGTCCTAGGTCCTGTAATTTACCATGTAAAAATACATTGTACTACCTTTCTTGCCCTGCAAAATGGCAAATTTTCAAGGCTGATGGGGTGAATCACCCCCATATCGCCCCTTAAGCTTCTTTCTTGTCCCTATCCTAGGCCTGTCCACAATTTGCTCGGCAACTTTTGGACAATTTTAGACTTTTTTCAGTGAATCGGGCAACTTTTAAGGTATTTTGTTTTGATAGCATGGGTGTAGGAGGACGTCAAATTTAGAGGGGCTGTAAATGTTCTGCCCGAAATATCAAAAAGAGCTGGAGAGCAGGCAGAAAAGTTGCCAGAATTTCCTATTCTTCGTTCAGAACATTTGCCCGAGTGAAACGGATTTCTGCCAAACTTGCCTTCGCCTCTTAGGAATATGCTTGCTAGTCATAGCCATTCTCCTGCTACGGGTGAAACTATTAGAGATTGCAGAACACCATTTGTATTGACACTATCGTTGTCTAACATTCTAGTCGTAGTAGTATGTTACACATTTTCTTTCATAAAAACAGAGTCTGTAAGAAACATGATACGGAAATTAAGTAAAAATTACCAAGCGTTTTAGAAAGACAGACAGGTTGAGTTTTAAATGCTAGCTTGCAGAAAGCTGGTTTTACAAGAAAATTGTAATCAAACTGGGAATAAAATGGAAACAACATCCATTATACATGTTTCATGAAACCTGAAAATTTTACCCTTTGTGGCACGGGTACCCAATCTGATTTGTTTTTGTTGCTGGAAGTCTCTCCAGTGGAAAAAAATTATTTTTGACTTCGAATCTGTAATTATATTTTGTTATCTTGTAATGTTTTTCATTTTATCAGAGTTTAAAGTTCGTTTTCAAGTTCAAAATTTTATAACGTTAATCAATATCAAAATGCTAACTTCCTATGAAGGGAAGGGTGTATTCGGTCCAACATTTATCGAGTAGCTTCTTCCTTACTATATATGGTATTATTATCTGCGGCTTTTCTCATGATGTACACTAAACCAATATTTGCTTTACAAAAGAAAGCCATTAGAGCTATCTCTTTTAAAAGTTTTATATCTCCATCATCTCAGATTTTTTCTGACTCAAAAATTTTGAAGTTGTATGACCGGTATGAACTGAAATTGCTTACGTTTGTTCATGAATCTAGAAATAAATTATCTCCTATATTTCACAACCTTTTAACACCCCTATCAGATATTCATCGATATGATACAAGGCAGGCTCACCAGAATGGTGTTTTTATGACGCAGCATAATATCTTGCAATATGGCCTAATGTCACTCAGGTATTATGGTGCAAAATCTTGAAACAGTCTTCCATTTAAAATTAAACAATCCCCTTCTGAGGGCCCCTCCTTAACAAATTCTCCTACATATAAATTTAATTGTCTTATTACTTTATTTTATTTTATTTAGTTCTATGGTTATTTAAATTAATTACTTATTTCCTGCTTTTGTAACTTTGTCGTACACCTAGCTATTTTTTCCCCATGTTGCCATGTTAGCTAATGGTCTTTGTATGTAGTGGAATTTCTAAAATTAAATGAAACTGAAGTTGAAAGTTGATCATTCAGTTTATATGGGCGTAGCCGATATTTGGGTTGGTTGCACTATAGGCGTGGTTATTTCTAGCACAAAATTCATTTTCTTATTTCAAAGATTGTAATTATGTCAATATTTGTATTTAGGTTTTTAATCTTTTTTATCATTGTTAGTATTGCATTTTAGATGGAGGGACACTGGAAAACCAGCATCTTTGTTGAAGGCCCCCTCCGTAAAGAATTTTAAAATAAAAATAAAATGAAATAAGCAGCTTCCTTGAAGAAGCAATGCAACGAAAGTATATATTTGACCCGATACGTTTTACAGTCTAGGGCCACCTAAACATTGACTTACCCAAGGCAAATATATGGACTCTGAATGCATGCATAGGACAACACGCTTAAAAGGTCTTGGCAGTAATTGACCAAGTTTCTGGCAACATTTTTGAAAAGTAGCAACTTCTTTGAAAATTTTGGTATCTTTTAGGTAACGTTCAGAGATTTTTTGACCAACTTTTCAGGAAATGTTGGGCAACATTTGGACAGGGCTACCCTATCCATCAAACCATGATCAAACGCAAACATGTTCAGGTCAAGGGTGATTTCTAGGGGGCTCAGGGGGCCGGAGCCCCCTTTGATAAAATTTCTGCTCATTTTGGGGGGCTTAG
>OLMO02000257.1:746760-759009 GCA_900291935.2 Cassiopea xamachana
AAGCTTCTGCTGTTTTCATCTATATTTGCTTATTGATCAGACATTCGAGATTTGGTGGCGCATTTTGGGTGAAAGGCAGAAGCGCGATAAATGAAGACCATGATCTTGTGTACCATCGAACCCTTCAAAGTTTGTATTTTCGCCTTTTAATTTGCCAATGTTTTTATTTTTGATTTGTGCAAATGTATTTCGGCATGCATAGTATCTGATAAAGAATATAGTGGCCACGTGTGGACATAGAGGTATAGCTGTATGATTACCTGGGTACTAATGAGCTATATACTGTGAACTTCACTGGAAAAAAGGAAAATAAAAACCAAGAGGTATATCCCAGTATAGATGGCTGGAAGTTGTAAAAGGGAATATACGATTGGCATGACTATTCTTGTATGTGTACATGTATATGTTACCCATGATGTGAGATGTTTTTGGTGTGTGCCCTGTCTATATCGCTCCCACATAAAGTTGAAAAGGCAATAATTACGCAGAAAAATTAACTCTATAGTATTTTGCTTGTCGCTTCATCAGAAATAATCTTTCTTATACAGGAGCTTGCACGTTTCACTAAAGTGCAGAAATTGCAATGTTAGAAAAAATTTCCTAACGAATACTCTAAAGCATTGAGTTGTACAGCTGGCCCTTAGAAAGAAAATGGGAATAGACGAGGAGAAGAAAGGCTGCCGACTATCCTTACCGGGAACATATATAGACAATAAATGGCGATACTGAATAGATAGAGAAGTGTAGCAAGTCTGTCAAGACGAAAGATAGAAAAGGAAGCTTGTATGTATATTTTTATATTATATTGAAGTTTGCTCAAAGAGGATAGTGCACAAGTGCAATGCAGTGACAGAAGAAAGTTATGAAATTTTATAAAGGAACAGAAGGCAGTGGTTTTAGGTTTGATGATCATAATGATAACGAGGGTGAGGACGATATCAATGATGAAGGCAAAGGTGATTTTAGTGATGATGACCATGATGATTATATCATGATAAAAGGAGGCTCAATGGCTAATTTTACAGTCTTGAATTAAACAGTTCTGCCCATTAACTGTCTGGATAACAGAATGGATTGAGTGTAGCTGACTCAATCACACGATACGATTTTGATGATATTAATGATGATGATGATGATGATGATGATGATGATGATGATGATGATGATGATGATGATGATGATGATGATGATGATGATGATGATGATGATGATGATGATGATGATGATGACGATGACGATGACGACGACGACGACGACGTGGCTCCTTCAACGATAAGCATGCTCAATGAATCACGCTAACGTTCTGCCCAGTTACTGATGGGGCAACAGAGTTGAGTGTAGCCTTCTCAACCACGTCTTTTGGCCACTGACGGGGCACTCCACTAAGTAACAGGGCCAGTCATAGGCCCCCACAAGGATCATAATGAGAAAAAAGAAGAATATGATGATACCAGGCATGGAAGCAGCAAAGGCATCTTTTACATTTGGAGTCTTACTCAACTTATCTTGCAGGAGTGTGCCACCTCTGGGAGCTCCCAAGATGGTACTCTCAAAACTCTTTGAAGGCAATTCTATCTTATAGTTGCACTCTTGAAAGCCACTCATGTCTATTTATTGATAGTAGGTGAAGATTGGCAGTTTCACTTTCAGGGTATATCATGTGGCCTGGGGCGACAGCAGGGATGTGCCGATGGGGGGCGTTGCGTCCCCCCAATATTTTCAGATTTGCAAGAAAGTTGGTCAAAAGAGTTAACCAGGCAGCAAGAGGGTTGGCCACAGTATTTTCTATGACCTTGTTTTTTAGTAACAATTTAGTAACAATAGTTGATCAATTGGTCAGAACGCCCCTCCGAAAGAAGTTGTCTCGGCACATCACTGGGCGACAGCAACGGGAAGTGATGATAATGATTGTGATTGCAGTCATATTTGTCATGATCCATATTTTTCATCTATGGGCTCAGAAATACTTCTATTCTTTGTTACACTGTTTGAAAGTCACTGTTTTCATGAAGCAAATGTTTCTTTTTTGAAAGGTGCAATAGATATGTCATATGATTTTGATAAGGTACCAGAAAGAAAGCGTAAAACGAAAAGAGCACTAAATGAACCAGATATGGAGAGAAAATCAACACTGAGTATTAGGTAAGCATTAATTGGAAAGTGCAGTTTAATTCTAAACTTTAGGGCCTTGGTATTTTTCATTTTGGTTTTCACACTTAAGTTGTGCACCTTGTCAGAACTTCCATGAGCTTGTGTCGCTCAACAGATACTTACTTCTTATGACAACTGAAGCATTTTTGTGACTAGGAATTCCGCGTAATACGGTTCAAGTGACATGGCTAGCACCCCTAGAAAATATACTACTCACTGTGTTTGAGCCTAGCTCGTGCACTTTGATAACTTGTATCGTAATTTTCTCATTGCTAGTCTGTATGTATGAAATATTTTAGACTGTTCCTGAAAGAGTTTTGTATCAAGTTTCTTCACAATAGCTACAACATTCTCCTTTCCGCTGTTAAGGTATTTTATAATCACCTTTGTAAAGCATTTTATTTTACGATAGATTGTTAGAGATGATACTAGCCTCGCAAGTGTATTTATTCTGTACTCAGGATGTCATCTTTCTAAGTCAGATTCTGTGTTCTATATTAGCATTTCAATTATTGCAGATATACTCTTTTTGACTGTTCATTTTAAAATTAGAGTGTTTTCTTCTATACAATTGTTCAACTGTTCATAAAAGTTTAAGGGACTGTGTTGTAGAATAGATCATTTGGAGCCATGTCGCGGGAGTATGTTGAAATGTGCAGAACCAGTTTTGTGGAATTTCTTTTAATTAAGCATTTCTTGGCATTCAGACTTTGGTAGGCTAGGTAACATTTTAAGTACTTTTTTCATGGTTAAATTACGCAAATATGTAGTTTCATGTTGTTTTTTGCTTCAGTCAAGTATTGATTCAGGAAGGACACAGAAGAATGACGAATCGTTCTATCTTTCAGTAATGAGGTATGCTTATTATACATTCACCAGCATTTCATTCATGTTTATATTCCCATGAATCTGCAGCAATGTTTCTCGATTTTTTGAATGATTTGTTTTGCAGGTTTTTCATGGCTTTCAACAGAGTTTATGACTTCAGGGTTGAATATGTTAGGTATTAAAAGCGATTTTCAATTAAACTTATAATTTTGAGTATAATCAAAACCTAATCCCATAAGTACTTAAATGTGTAGGAGTAGACATGAGTTATTTTACCCTTTTACTTGCTCAAAATCGTACTCATCAATTGTTTATTCTTTAATAATATCGGTTTAACCAGCCCACCTGTACGATTAATGTAACTGGTGAATATTTTCATTCTGCTATAGCAGCTACTGTAACTCACTTTCGGGATTTATTTCTTGTTTCAATCTATTTTGATGACTTGATACCTCTTCAGCTCTCATCTGTAGTTATTGATGTCCTTAAGTTTAACCATTGTTCTTTCAGTCAGACAATTAGTGTCCAGATATTCAGTGATATTCTCAAGCTTATTTTGAAATATGATGATCAGTACTGCATTATAAAGCCTACAAAAGGAAAAGAAAAGAAAATACAATTCAGCAGAAGGTAACTTATTCAATAAGTTATTGCTTTGTACTACATTTGTTTGGCTTAGTTATTAAGGCAATTATAATTATCAACTCAAGTCAACTCCTTCTAGATAATTCCAAGTAACGGCTATGTTTTGTCTTCAACGCTTTTGTTCGAATTGTCTTCTGGGTAATTCAATTTATGATCTGCCTGAAAGTGACTCTGTTGGTGCAACGAAATGAATCGAAGTTGCTACCAGTTATAGCGTGCGTGAGAGTGAATTATGCAAATCAACTCTGCCTCTTCCTACTAAAGCTCCCTATAGCTTTGTTGTTTAATTTTTGCTTGCACTTTTTTGCCTTCTTGATACCAATCATTTACGTTGTTATTTGTTTATATCCCAGCTTGCTTCATTTCCATTGACCATATCTAAACAATTGTTTCTTGCTTCAATTACGTTCTAGCTTTGGCTTATTCTTTTACAAATAGAATCAAGCAAAACGAAGTGCATTTTTTATTTCATATGCTATTTTATTGAGCACACATTTATGAAGATTTGCATATTCCCCAGAATTCACCTTGCATTAAAGGCCCTTAAAGAGTTATTGTTGTATGTTGCTGTCATGCTCAAAACAAACAACGAAAACCTCATGGCTGTTGCTGATGTCATTCAAAGTATGTTCTCTTGGTGCATTTTTGTAGACTTACCAAACCAGGCTACATGCATACTTGAATTTGGTATGCAGGTTGTTTGATTGGCAGGATATAGCTGATGTAAACTTGCTTGCATACATTAATTAAACATTTAAAAAGTCCTAATCGAATAAGGAAAGTGCTAGTTGCTTACGATTTTTTTGGGACATGCCACCCAGGCTTGTATTTGTTTGTAGAAGCTGCAATATTATGTGTTTCAAGTGTTTGATTTGACACCAGTGGCAATTGCAAATACTAAGTAAATTACATTTTTTTAAATTTTGCAAGATCGGTGTGTTTTTGACATGGGTAAGGAATGACATGGTTAAAGAGAAAAGTCCTCTCGAATCTTATGCTATACCTGTATATTTTCCTATGATTTTTGTCCCAACCTATTTGTTGCGAAATGACTTTTAAAAGATGTGAATAGTTGACCCATTAGCAAGATTTCTCTCATCCTATTGTATTTGGCATTTTCCAACAAAGTTATGTTTGGCACTCTCAGCGTACTTTATCAATATGAAGCTGTGTAGTTTTTAGCCCAAAGTTTGTGAAAGAAGCGATTGTTTATCAGATTCAAAATAGTGGATTCCAAATCCTCATTGATGAAAGTAAACTCATTTAAATTTCTTTGTTCTAAAGAGAACCCGATTAAGAACTGTCCACTCAGTTTTGGAAATTGCTAACCATCGTTGAAAATCCCATAAATGGCTTGTCTTATTTTAGAAAAGCTCTTGGATACATTGTCTTCCCATTTTATAGCAGAGATTACGTACCGTCATAGAAAAAGTTGTTTATCTATGAAACTTAATTGATTTAGGTTTATACTTTTAGGACAAGTAGCTTCTGCGCTGTTAAATTTGACTTCTGCACTTTGACAGTTCAATAAGCAGGGCTACTGATGTGAATTGTATAGCTGACATATTTAGATTTTTTGACTGTTGTTTATTTAGGAAACCCATAGTAGCAATAGAATAGGCAAACTAGAGCGGGGAGACGTCTTATGAGCACATTTTTTATTTTTGAAAGTTTTCTGCAAAATACCTGAAGTTGACAAAGCGCCTCATATTGGAATTTTTAATTTTCTTTTTCTCGTGTGCAACGACGTATAGTTTTAGGTTTTCAATTGTGAGGCAGTCTTACCTTTCTTTATTATTTTGGTGATCTTCATGTAATACCCATAGAGGTGGGGTATTCTCTATTGTGGTATCTCATCTTCTATCATGTAAAGGGAGGAGTAAAGACACGCATAAATCTTATTTGAATTCCATTATATTTGGAGACGCGAGGCTTGTCTGTTTGTTATCGCTTGGAATATACACTGCTAGCTTATAGCTTATAAATAGAGACCATTATGCCATAACGAATGGAGTGAGGAGCAATATAAGGGAATATAATAATTCATTGTTTATGTCAAGACGATCTGTAAGCAAGTATCTGAGATGAAAGAAAGGGAGACAGCTTTGCTGCGCTTTTCCATTTGTGTAGTTAGACGATAAGAGCATTTATTGGATCATTTCTGACATAATAAGCTAATATGCATAATTATTTTCATGACTTTCCTCATAATTGTCTTCTTTTATTAAAACTAGCTATCTTTACTTCGATAACGCTATGGTCTTTAGATCTTTAGAATTGAAAAACAATTTAGTTAAAGATCCGTCCCATTTGTTATCTATCACTTAGCAACTGCCAAAATTTATTTGTATTTTGTTGGTATAGTTACTGCATTCGGCATAGATTACCCTAAGGTGGAATATGCAATTGGTCAGTTTGTCTCTTTTTGTGTTATAGTGTATCATTATTCTCTGCTTTGATCTATTGCTTATAGCTTTTAAAACTGGCTAGTGTTTTAATTGTATCCAGCTGTTTCAATTTGATTTGCAAAGTGTTGTTTAACTCTCTTTGGATGCATACGCAGATATATCTTCACCATCTAGTGTTATTCTCCCTTCTTCAGGCAACATATTTTATATCGAAGAATATCGGAACGTTTTCTTAGATCTTCTTCGTCATTGGAATCCAGCTTTTCAAGCAAGGTGATTAAAAGAATCGTAGTTTTTGTAGTAGCAATAAAGTAACAATGAATTGATTGTTCTGATGTGCTGTTCTTTGTTCTAGTGTGCAACCCATTGTTTGTTGTGTAATTCATTGTTATGAACTTACCCATTATAAAAGTTCCACTTACTAATAAATACAAATATTGGTTAAAATCGTTTAATGCACGAGACTGAGAGAAGAGAATGGAACGAAATCACTTTGGGAAAAACACGAATTAGATAGCACTCTTCTGGAAGATTGCACCATAAAAATTGGACAATGATAATGAGAATAAACTAGAGTGTTAATGATAAGGAGAGTAATTAAGTTTGCAGATTGTAGCATAATATAACGGTAATGCTGCATCAAGGTTTATTACATTCATACATAGCGCTACCATTCGTGTGCCCAAAGATGGGCAATTTTTTTGGAGATAGACAGCAATTGCACGTGCTATCAGCAAAGTAAGGCGATGCCATTTACGGAGCCCAATGAAAGTATATAGGCTTTAATTCTTATCAATAGAAAATGCACGTAAAACTGAGTAAGACAAGTGTGAAAATTCTTTTCCAAAGATGCAATTCATTACAGTTCCGCAAGATTTTCCTCAAATGTGACTGCATAAATCGTATGTTTGTGTTTGGTGAGGGAAAAGTAGTGGCAGAATATCATCAGAATGTGATTATAAGTAGAGTGTAATCGGAGTCGAGTGGAGTATAACCGGAGTCGATTTTATGATGTTTTGATATATTTGATATATTTCATGCGTTTTGCTTATAATTTCGGGTGCTTTTGTTAGATTATTATAAACAATTTTTGATTTTAATTGCTGGATATATCTATTTCTTATATAATATAGTATAACAGAAATGTTTGTTTGTATTTTTTCCCATTTTTGCTTGATTTTACTTCTTAGAGATTATTTGAAAGATGTGATTGAAAGCTTCCATCTTTATTTGAAGTTGTTCGAATCCTTTTTGAAGGATAAAGGCACTTTTCTTACTCAAGTGAGTACCAGGTCTGATATCCTTTGGCAAAAACGTAATTGCTCGATTGTCTTAAAGTGAAGTAGTTAAGTATTCACACGTAACTGTAAATAGCCATTGAGGTAGCTAGTTCATACTTAGGGTCTTTTAAGTAAATCATTAAGTAGTGGCTTCCCATGCATGTTGGAAATTGAAGGTCTGTTGAATATATGCTTTGGATATGGCTTTTTGTTTTTGAAGACAAAACTTGCGGCTTTTTGTCTTAAAGCTAAGTCTCTTCAATGTGTGGTGTTAGATTTCTCATACAGTCTTTTCTCAATATTGCCATTTAACCAGAAAAGAACTGTAAAGAAAACCCAAGCTCCTAAGCGCAAGAAAGACGTGCCAGTAAGATATCAAATTGAAATTACGGAGGAGCAAGCAGAGCATCTTTGGCAAAACGAAATATCCGTTATGTTGTCAGCATGCATTCAGGGACGAGATGGTGGTATTCCTGATGACACTATCCTTCCATTTGATTTAAATTCTGATCTTCCGGATGAAGAGCAAATGTTAGTAGCTGATTTACTATTCAATTTGCAATGTACTTGTTAATTTGTCAAAGAGTATTGCGCTGGTATTGGTGATGATGTTGAGACCGATGTAGTGGTGGTGATGACCTTGCAAGTGGTGAGCTGGGTGATGGTAATGGTGGTGGTGGTGCTATTGCTGACACCGATGTAGTGGTGGTGATGTCATTGTTGGTAATTCCACTGGTGGTGGTGTCATTGGTGGTGATGTCATTGATGGTGCTTTTATTGATACGATGCAGTGTTGGTGATGTTGGTTGTGGCGATAGGGCTTGAAAAAGTCCTCGAGACCGGCACATCTAAAAATCTGGCATTGAAAATAATGCACATATATATTTTTTGTATTGCATTCTACAGATGTTATTTTGAAGAGAGTCTTGCTTTTTGGGGGCAATTTGGCAAAACGTTTTATGGTCGTAAGCATTACAATCTTTTCCTGCCGTCATTAATGATGTCGAAGATGGTGGTGGTGGTGGCGGTGGTGGTGTTGATGCTGATGGTGGTGTTGGTGATACTGTTGCTGATGGTGATAGTGNTGCAAGTGGTGAGCTGGGTGATGGTAATGGTGGTGGTGGTGCTATTGCTGACACCGATGTAGTGGTGGTGATGTCATTGTTGGTAATTCCACTGGTGGTGATGTCATTGGTGGTGCTATTATTGATACGATGCAGTGTTGGTGATGTTGGTTGTGGCGATAGGGCTTGAAAAAGTCCTCGAGAACGGCACATCTAAAAATCTGGCATTGAAAATAATGCACATATATATTTTTTGTATTGCATTCTACAGATGTTATTGTGAAGAGAATCTTGCTTTTTGGGGGCAATTTGGCAAAACGTTTTATGGTCGTAAGCATTACAATCTTTTCCTGCCGTCATTAATGATGTCGAAGATGGTGGTGGTGGCGGCGGTGGTGGTGTTGATGCTGATGGTGGTGTTGGTGATACTGTTGCTGATGGTGATGATGGTGGTGGTACTGTTGCTGATGGTGATGGTGGTGGTGGTACTGTTGCTGATATCGATGCCCATGCAAGCATTGTATACTGTAGCATTTCTCCTTTTTTGTGACTATAAAATTGTGCATTTCACAGTTTTTCTTTTCATAATTGTTCTTTCACTTTGCTCTTTCTAGATTGAATGCATTTGCGACGATCCAAATACTTCTCAAGCGCAGGCAACCGCGGGAAGCAATCGCATTTCTACGCGCATCAAGGTATTGATAGTGTTTCTTGTTTCACAAGAAAGGTGTGAGAGTTGCTAACGTATTGCTTTGCATGATGCAGTATGTTTACAGTTTACATGTGCATTCAAGCTCAATGCTGAGAAGAAAGATTTGATCAGAACAATTCACTAGAAACCGTGGTTAGAATACTACCATTTAGTAGAGATTTATGCAATAATAAGAATAGTGCTTTGTTTTTGTAATATTACTGTTGCAAATTCCAATTGTATTTGTAGAGAATGCTGGCCTGATGAAAGCAAATTCGGAATTCTTAATATGCCGGGAGAAGAAGAATTTATGTGCGCCAGGGCAATATTCTTCATGAACATACCACGTTAGTTTTCGACACATATGCTCAATGCTTATTGATTGTCTATCATTGAGAATTTGTAGATCTTCGTTCAACAATTAAAACATATTTGAATTGTGATCACTGGCTTCTGTTATGGTTTCTACTATTTTTACAGCTGAAATTCTTCGGAATGCTGATAGCCGGCTGCATACTGCTGAAGTGCAGGAAGAAACGGAAGAAGGTGATATTCTTTATTTTGTTAGAAATATATATATATATATATATATATATATATATATATATATATATATATATATATATATATATATATATATATATATATATATATATATATATATATATATATATAATGTATGTATGTATGTATGTATGTATGTATGTATGTCTATAAATGTACATATTTTGTTTGGAGGACTGTATACCATCTACATTAAACCTGAGGAAGTTCAGAAAGGACTTTGCAATGATTTGAAAAAGGATTCTAGAAAAAAGGGATTTTTCATCATTTGTATTAACTGCTTGAGTCCCACATGATAATATTTTACCTGTCCTTCTGTGACTTTGACATCTATCGCCCTTGCTTTGTAATTTCTGCAAAAGTTTTTAGTAGAACTTTTCCTAAGCCTTTGAAATCGAGAAAGTTTATGTCATTCTGGTCTTTGGAGTTTATTGTTTGATTCACAATATTTCTGTTTGTTTAAGTCAAGTTAGAATTGCTTTGACTTGTTCACAACCCGTAGGGATTTCCAGTACCGTAATGAATTACGCAATCAGTTATGTTCTTTTGTACACGTATGATGCTTTTATGCCCTTTTGCTGAACTGTGACCCAGATTTTTTAAGTCTCTTAATAAGAAGCTTTGTAATGCCCAACTTTAGAGATGAAGATATATTAATTTGCGGGTACTCACTGTGCCATCTGTAATATATACTGTTTAGAGAGATTCAATATTTTATGATAGTTTTAGACTTCAAGGAAGAGGAAGTTGAGGACGAAGTTGGAGCAACTGGAAATCGAGAAAAGCTATTCGACTTAAAAAAGTTTCTTAGAGGGTATGAGAACTCAATTCTTTGTGTCGACGATTGTATTACGCTACTTGTTACTCTCCTTTTGCCCATAGGTGTAATGTTTTTATAATTCAACTATCGATTCCACTTTCACTTACTTTTTCATTTACTTTTGTCTCTCAGACTTGCTGTTCCGTATATTGTTGAATCCTACTGCAATATGCTTAAGACATACAACCGCAACAGAGCTCACACTAACCATTGCATTATAAAGATGCTCACTCGGATTGCTATCGACCTTGATATGTTTCCCATGCTCTTTCAACTTTCATTATTCGTCACTTTCAAGAAGATCCTTCAAGACCCTAAAACAGATGCCAATAAGGCAAGTATTCGATATGTTTTTCTGATTATTGATTTTGTACTATTCTAGCAATGGGCTTCACCTTTTCCTGTTCTAGAATCTATATGCTCTTTGTTATCTTCTGTGCTACTGACTATCTTCTAGGAAGTGAAAGGTTTTGCCAGGTATATCGTAAGGAAGTTTTTTGATGTCTACAAAACAAACCCAATGGTTGTGGTTGACCTTCTTTTTTGGAAGTCAAATGCTGAGTGCTACGAAATTGTGGAAGGGTACGGCTCTTTGGAAAAACAGAGGTATGGTAACAAACATCCGAATACATCTTTTATTTTGTTGCCATTTGATTTGTTATTGATAATTATTGTTTTGTGTTGGCAGATGTTTCTTTGAAGTCTTTGTGTTGCAACTTTCGCTATGAGCAGCCACTCAATTCATCGTTTATGATATTATGTTTTTCTCCTGGATGTGTAGAGTATTCAATAGTTTTACTTTCACTCTATCATTGAATACATTCTTTTTTTTGTTATATTAGTTTTCAGGTGTAAGTACTTAAGTTTTATCTCAACCTATTTTCAAGGAGCGAGAAGACATCTTCTGATGTTGGAAAATGGAACTTTGAAGAAGAGCAAGAGCTATTAGATTTGTATCATGAGCTTAAAGATGAAGCTGGTAAATCTCTTTTTCCAGTAATCACTTGTCTTGTTTCTTTATTTTGATTGCCATTTGGTTAATTTGTTTCGTGTTTGTAGAATTGCTAAAGCTTGCTCTGTTTTGACTTATTAGGTAAAAATATCTTTCTTGAAAGTTCTTACCTTACAGTTTTTTGTATGCTTTGTAGATGTCATTGAGAAAATCACCGAGCGATTGTCAGAGAAGGGAAGAACATCGAAACAAGTCAGTATATGTATCATAGCAGAATATAATTAGTAGCCCCGAGTGAGATTATGGATCACTTAATTTAAAGGTTACACGAAAGAGCGGCAGCATGCATATTATGGTGTAATACATGTCAATTTGTGATTCTACTTTTCCTTGCAATCTTGAAGTTTTGCGGTACACAATGTTTGACCACTGTCTTAGCTGTTGTGCCATTGGGATAGGTCTGGCATGAAATCCAAGTCTGAAGTTCATTTAAATGGGCTTGATACAGTTGAGAAACATCCAACTTTCAGGAGACTGAAGGAGTGATGATTTTTATACTACAAAGTTTGCAGTTAATGCATCTCTTGATCGGGAATTTCCTTTTTACACATTCTCGTTTGAAACTGTCCCANAACAAAATGGCCTATTTGGCAAAATTGCTTATGTATCGGTTTGATTTCATATTTCATTTTTCGCGGATTCTTTTTCGTTTTGTAGGTCAGAAGCAAATTAGTTCGACTTCGTGTTTTGGAAAAGTAAGCCTTATAGTTTTCTTTAATTTTAGGAACCTTTAAATGCTGGTCGTAAAGTGCAAACTAGTGTTTTGCAAATGATGCTATCAATTGC
>OLMO02000257.1:770347-790207 GCA_900291935.2 Cassiopea xamachana
ACAAGATTTTCAATCTTATGCCAACTGGATTATTGTTGCTAAGATTGTGTACAATTTCCCTGACTTGCACTCCTGGTTTACATTTCTTTCTCTCTTCCCTCTTCCTTCCTCCTTTTCTTCCTCTCCTCACCAGTTTCCCTATCTCCCTTCGTAAGAACCTCCGGGAGCACCCCGTTTGTTAGCAGGCTATATTCTACCATGGAGCCGTTACAGGCAAACGTAGCAACACGGCACTCCAATCCTTCTCAAGCACCGAGAGTCTAAATTTTACTTGTAGCCCCCCCAGGAGCATAAATTCCGGGAGGGTATAGGGGTGCATGACACTCCCCCAAAAAAAAAATAGAGCAATCGCGGGGCAATTGTATTCATTTGCAGGGCTATAATGATATCAAACAATCGTTTCGCACATAAATTTCAGTGAACATTTCAACTTAGACCATCTTTCCATTGGCACACTTGCTTGAGATTTTGTTTCTAGCGTTGTACTACAGGCATACGATACTAAATTATGGGTCAGCGTATCATGTGCGCATTTCGTTTCCAGGTTAGAGGATCAGTTCTCCTTCTCAGCACAAAGATCAATGATGACAGCAACGCTTCCCCATGTTCCAAAAGGGCGTTTTCCGTTGTTCTAGAGGGCGTGGCCCTAAAACTTGTTACTGGAGGCAAGACCCTAGACTCCATCTTCCCACTTCTCTTGACAGTAGCTACAGGCCTCTTTGGGTCTACATGGAATAATTACACCTTGGTCTCAACCAAATGGGAATGTCCATCGTTGGTACACATAGCGTTGTATCCTATACTTATTACCACTGCATGGTGTTCTTTTAACATCTGTCAGGGCATTTTTTAACATACAAAGTGGTGGGGAAATTCCCCACCAGCCCTTTTCACTGTCTCACCAATGGAAAATATCTGCCGCACCACTTAAGTGCCCTTCTGATTCAGTGACTTTTTTGCCGTATTTGAAATATTTGTATAGTTACGTGAATTTTTTGTTCTACGGTTTATACCAATACATTAAAGTGTACTTTTGGAAACCTGTTAATCTGTAGATTCTGCATTTGTCTAAAGTGCCCGTTTCTCCAATGCCCCACAAGTGAAATCCTTAAACAATGCCCTGACATCTGTTATAATTTTATGGACCGCTTATTTTTATTTGGAAGAAAACTGTAAATCAAACTTATTGGGAACAACAAAAATCAAGTTCTGAGTCCAATGATCTCGTCTTATGACTTTCATATGCCAAAAACATCAGCCTCATTTAATCATTTGCAGAGAAACTCAATATTGGTTCTTACTCTCAAGTAATTCATATGATAGCAGCCTGCCAAGAAGCGGATGGTTCCAAATAACAAATCCACTGTAGTATACTGTTTGTTCCACCGGTCACATTTGAGTCTACAGGAAGAACTTCTGAGTGGGGTGTGCAACTGCAACCAAAGAAACTTTCCAACAGGCTACAAAGTTTACCAGCGGCGAGTGACGATCTTGCAAGATAATTATGTTCCATACTCTGATGAGTGTCGGACGAAAAAAGCTTTTAAGTATGTCTAAACATGTTGCCGCTTTTTCGTGCTCTGGTTAAGTTCTGTAATACCAACAGACGAATTACAGATAGGTTAAGTAGAAAGTGGGCTCCCACTCCATGCACATTGACGAGCTCCTGCTTTGTCTTCATGCAGAAAGATATTTGGCAATTCTATATTAATGTTTTCATACTTGCATGCATCAGAAAAGAATGGGCATGCATTTGTCAGCAATGCGAAGTAGACCACATACGTGAGCAGCAATTCCGGATCAATCCTGACGTCACATTCGTCGCAAATTCATAAAGAAGATACTGATGCAAGCCATTTGCTTACGCTGCTATCCAATTCAATTGGCGAGAATCACATAAATTCAATTTCGTTTAAGATCAACATTGCAAATAAAGATGATTTGCATCGTCATGGCACCTAGTCTTATAGGTATGGTCAATCATTCTCCCACTGCCACAATAGGAGATGATAAAGAATGGCAATCTGAAGCAGCTACTTCGTATGTGAGCGAGGAGCCGCGAAAGTTACAACCATCGCGTAATGGAGCGATGTTTCATTGAATACTGACCTTCTTTTCTTCAATGGAAAGCTTGGCCTTCCTCTCTTTTCTTTCGGCAGTAAGCAGAACAAGAGCGTATTCAGCCATTGCCAAATACACAAAAATGTTCGACACGACACTATAAAAGTCTAGCATTGTCATATAATGAATCTAAAAAAGAACAAGTTACAAAAGCTTTGGAAAAATTGGTTAATAAAGCAAAGAGAAGATGAGCAAATATTCTATTAGTTCCAAACGCAGTCACTTCTTCCACGTAATGTTTAATGTACGCTTAGATTGATTTACAAAGCAAAGAGTCATAAAAGCGACATGATAATTCATAGAAATAGCATAACATTAAGCTTTCCTCCTCCCCATGTAAAACATCGTACACTATGCAAAGCAGTCATCATCCAATTCTAGCAAGCCTCAAAATCAAATAGTTTACAAGGGTACGAGATATGGAAAAAATAAGTTAAGAACTAAAATCGATTATAAAGACACTTTTAGCAGTTAGTAATTTTTAAAGTTGATACTGTTATTGAGTAACGTTTTAGTGTATTTGTAGCATCATAGGTCTGTTGTTGTGATTATCTTGTTAGGATAATATCGACCTTCCCTTGACACAATCATTCATTAGCATTGATAGTGAAAGTGGTGTGAACATCATATCGTATTCGTTACCTTTGGCAGCGATGTCTGGATGAATAATTGTATAGCCTCCATTATAAGAACAGATGTGATACCGAGGCTGATGCGAGCTGGGTGCTGGTCGTATCTTATAGTGAACGACACCCATGAAAGGAAAACTGTTAGAATCGTTGGTCCCATTACTTGATATGCATAGAACACGCTGTTCCTCTTGAAATCGAATTTCATCTCCAATGTTGACCAATTCCCTTCAAAAAGAAGCAATTTGTTTGTTTACTGGATAAATAGAACAACAATAGAATCCTCTGATCAACTATCAAATCACTAGATCAGCCTACGTATCATTTGAAATCAATGATATACCTCCCATAAAAGTAAAATAACATGTTCAATTGAAACCTCACAAAAAGTCATGATGAAGGAAGCACTAAGACAGTTTGTAAATCGGTCGATAGATTGATTTACCGATTAACAATTGGCTAAGAGGTGATTACAAATCATGAATCAGCATCATTTTCTCTTTCGAAAAGTTTTATCCTTTCATGGTACAACTCATTCATTTAACATTGCAAAGTATATCATGTGCTAAGGCTAGATACCAACTCAGGTTCGATATCTAAGGACAGAGGATGGTTTCAGCTCCTGAAAAATGTAAATGGTGTATTTTAATGTGTAGTTATAAACTATAAATGAAGCTTTAAAGGACACTGTCCTTATAGGAATTTCAGAAAAATTTCTTAGTCACGTATCTTGCTGGGATTCAACCACGTTGTTCTAAAAATCAGTGCCGTATTTCTTATCTTTTTGATATAAATACTTCTCCTTAACAATAAATATAGATTAAGTAAGGTAGTCTGAGAGTAACTGCAAGTTAAGAAATTGTCAACACCAATGTGAAAAAGCAGCGGTGTTAAAGATATTGAAAATAGGACTACAGAATGACTTCTTGTTACCTATTGTGTATGCAGTTAGTTTTCTTCTACGTTCACAATTGCCCAAAGTATATTGTGACAGCTCAGGTAATTTTTCCAAACAATTTCTTTCCTTTTTGGAACCCTCTTTCCATCTATAGTCAAGGTCGTTGTTGTTGTATGCATCTAAATATAAAAGAAAAATACCTTTGGGTGTCCTAAGGTTTGATATTTTTGACGTCACTTACTCAAAATGGCAGTCAATTAATTACTTTATAATCTTCAAGATCACATCTGCAAATTCCTTCACGGATAAAGCAATGTGGCTTAATATCCACGCAAAATTGCATTTACTTATTTCAACATTTACTACAAATTTTAGAAATTTCTGGCGCTTTTTAGATTCACCTAATAATTTATTTCTACATTCACAATCCATAAATGATTACAGCGTTGTGTTCGTGAAACTTGTATGTAAACTTGTGCATATATTTTTAGATAATGGTATTTGCGAGAATTTCCAAGACCATTTTGAGTTACAGTAGCACAAGACATAAAAGAGGAATGCTGGATGTTTAATAAGGCTTCCCGACTACAAAACAGAATACGCTAGGAAGTCTTCCCGTTCCATTGATACAAAGACCTACAAGAATCTTCCAATTGAGCTCAGAAAACTGACTCCTTTAAGCAATTTGAAGAACTGCTCAAGAAACATTTCCTTTAAAAGTCTTTTATGTCTGGAACTTGTAAATAACCATTTTAATTACTGCTAGTTTTTATCAAATAGCCATATCATAGACTTTTCTTTTTTCTCCTTTCAATAAAGGACACATTTTGATAACAGCATTTTTTGTTGAAATGTATATCCTGTTTAAAGATCCGTTATATTATTATGGTATCATTATTATTACTATTAGCATTGTAGCATTATATAATTATTTTATTACCAGGCAAGCCAAATACAAGTTACCTGTTGTTAGCGAGATTCGTATTTTCATGATTAGATTATAGAGAATATATGAGCATTTTTCAAAAAGAAATTCTTCAAAAAGCTTTGAAGCAATATCGTTGCCAATCATATTAAGAAAAATAGCATATTGAATGCAGAAATTTTGTAACAGAAGGGTACATACAACTTTCTAAAACAAGAAAGCAATGCTGAACATCCCATGGGAATGAATGCAAATCCAATGGACAAGACGCTCGGGCTGTTAATCTGTAAGACGAAGTAAATGTAACAATGAAAAAATGACAACAAAAAATAATTGGTGCAGATTAAACTAATCAAAATGATTGAGTGGCTCATGGAATTGGCTATCAGGAATATTCAAGCATTTAAAACTATACGAGCTACATAATGACAACTAGAAGTTAAACAAAAAAATTACAGCCATAACCAAACTATGTCAGACCTGTCAATGGCTTATTGCGGTGACGAAATATAAAATCAATGTATCTGATTTGCTGCTCAAGCAATTGATTTATCATAGTTTGAATAATGAAAGAAAAGTATTGTTTTATACTACTTACTTTACTCTAAATTCAACATAGCCATCACGTCCTATTTTGATCTGTTTGTTTTGCAATGCCACGTTGTGAAAATTCGATTCCTTTGCATTAACAATGTAAGTGTCTGGAATCCAAATGGCATCATGCAGATCAGCATCAAGAACAACATTTTCAAGACAAGAATGTTTCAATCTAGCATCTGTCCAACTGTGAAGAAGGTTGAAGTCAATTCCATAGTCCTATAACGCAAAACAATGCTGCTTGAGTAAGAAAATTGGCTAATTAACCCTAAAAGAGAAGAACGAGAGAAATATAAATCGATTATCCAAAACTCAAACATTTATTCTATCACTCAATCATGTTTTATACTGCTACTAAACAAAAATTAACGTCAGTCAGTGAAAATGATGCAAATATACCATTTGATTCAAATCCAAATCATCCATGGAAGTAACTTGAATAGATGTGTTTACATTAACGGTTTTTCCTACAACAAAACCATATAACAACAAACAAACCCAGACAATTGGCATTACACATATATACATATTTATCTAAAACTCTAAAACCCACTTTCTACAGACAGCCGTGAAGATCATGAAATACAGAAAGGCAATAAATTTTGAATGCAATACTTCACCACAATGTTCTATATCATAAAAAACTTTAAAATACTAAGGTAATAATTGTAATTTATGAAAGGTAGCATCGATTTAGCTTTCTATGAGAATTATAATACTATGAAGTACAAAGAATAATGATCGCCAGGGGTCAGGATTACATGATACTTTACCAAAATGTATATATATATATATAAATATATATATATAAATATATATATATATAAATATATATATATATATATATATAGCATTGCAAAAATAGAACTGAGAAATCAATACTGTAGATAGATATTCTATGCTATTTTGCATTTATACACATAACTGATACAACTGGGGACTTATTATATGTCCACTGAGTGTCCGCTGATTTCTATATGCACTGTTACTTCTCCATCAAAATTCTACAAAGTAGATTATAACTAGAATGGACAATTTGGTACCTTTGATTTTTAATAGGTTCATAGCAACTAAACACTGGAACTTAAAAATTGCACATATGAGATGTAGAATTTCTACTTATAAGCTTATAAGCGTTCATTCAAAGATGTGTTTAAGAAGAGGAAACTTACCAGGGACAACTGGAAGAATTTCTGCTTCATAAATGCCAGCATATTGAAGATATTCAAACAGCTCTAGACTGCAGTTGTTATTTTTTGCTTCTAAATAACTTGAGAAACTATAAATAAGAGATAAAATCCCAGTAAAGATGCTGTTCTAACGGTAATCAAAGCTGGCTTTGAATTTCCAATGAAATGGCAATCAAAACATGCAAAAATCATTGCTTTTGAAGAAGATTATGCAAATGGACTATCCATTAACTTGCAAGAGGTGATTCCGTTCTCTAACTCTGAACAATTGAACTTTTTGATGCCATGATGTAATACCCAAGCTCATTAAGTCAACTCAGTCGAAGAGAATTACACCTTTCAAGAAAGCTTAAGATTCGATTACTGATTGAAATCATGCACACACTTCAGGAGGAAGTGGTAGAGAGCCACATAGAGACGAAAAGGTCAAGAGACTAAAAAACACTTTTTGTGGCTGCTCAAATCTAGCAACTGACAAGCATGCTGGAGTGCATGGTAGATAAAATGCAAAACTATTAATAAGAATCAAATATATAGACTTGCACATTAACTATTAAAAAATTATTTGTGTATAGCCATACCATATGAAAAGTAGAAGAATGGATGCTACTTTTTCCATTAGACAAACGCAAATGCGGCCTCTAAACATGCCTTGTAAAATATTGCACTTTTCAAGCGAATGTTTTCATAGTAAAATGCAGAAGCATTAGTCCATATGGTCCACCTTAGCTCATCTCGATTATTAAATGCTATCAAATATTGATAGTTGAACATATAGTCAATAATCTTTGATCGAAGACGCTGTCTACAATAAATGTGGAACACTCTGTATTGTTGAAATATGAAATATTTTAGTGCATCTGGCTCCCTTGAAAATTAAGATCTTTTGTTTGTGATAAACTATGACTGGTTCTTCAAGACGTTTGTTTTGTTCAAAATCAATAAACAATTATTCCTTCTTAATGTAATTGCCTACCAGATGTTCATTACGTTTACAATTTGTCTTTTTTGTAAATTTCAAATCTGTCATAAATATTGCATAAGTTCATTAAATTACTCAATTAAAGCAAAAATGTCAATCATTTCGTGCAAGCATATTGACAGATGATTTCATGCACATACCTCGAAGATAATCTGTTAATAATATACCGACTATTTATCCCTTGAAACTGCTTTTTGAATAAGTCAGAAAATAATTTATGTAGTTAGTCATATAGCTGTTTAGAAAGTTAGATATACACAGAAGATGTAGCGAAAGATCGAAGGAACAGGAAGGGATGTGACATACTTATTGCCAAAGACTCATTTGAATAAAAACGGCCAAGAGGAGTACACGAGGATAGTACTTTATAGGCAGAAATTACTGCCGGAAGAAAAAGTTGAAGGAAGAATATGCTGCGATAGAGATGTCGCAACTTTCGCAACTTTTTCTCCCCGCAACAATTTCTGGCTTTACGTAAAGTACATGATTCAGTTAAATCTGCATATTGAGAAAGTTGACTCTGGCCAAAAAGTATACCCTGGACTTTCTACCTTGGACTCATTTGAGACCTTTGCTTTCATAATAAGAAAACATATGACCAGTGAATATAAAACTCCAATCATCAAACAATACAAAATTTGTATTGGCTGTTGACTATAACCACATGTAACATTTTGAAAACTAGACAGGATTTTCATCTCGTAATTGCTGAACGTATCTCTACCAGAAATGATGCACTTTAAATTACTACTTGGTATGTGTCTCCTTCATTTCTTTCTGAAAGCGAACTCTCATCATCTTTTTGGAGCAAAATCAGATGATTCTGATGATGGTCATGATACTTCACTAATGGATGCACATCAAGATCAGCTAGGTATGATAATTCTTACGTTTGCTTCTGACGATTGCTCAATCTCCATTTAATTTCATTTGCAGTATATAATTGTCATATTTAACAGAATATCAAGGAAAATTATTTCAAAACCCAAATCTGAAATTAACCTGAGAAAAAATACGGAAATATATCGCTTCATCTGATTTTAGATCATTCACATCAACATGCGATAAAATTGGAGAAAAATAAAGCAAAATCACTTCTACGACGTTCACGCAATGTTCGAGGGCTACTTGAGGAATGCTTAGAAGGGTGCAGAGGAGAAGAAATTGTGGAAGTTCTCTAGAAGCTAGTGACGATGCCTAGTGACTTGTTTATTCGAAAATCAAATCAAGACTTATTTACTCAATCAACTTCCTTCTATAATGAAAAGCAACATCCAAATGACATAGCATATAGAATACTGTCTCCTCTGCGATGAATAGGCTGAATGAAGCTGACCATTGTGTAGCGTTGATGAATACTCTAAAGCATTAACTGCTAGTGGCTGTTCAAAAACTGTCATGTGCCTCAGTGTTGAGTGGGTATGGCCAATTCTGTTGCGAATTGTCACGCAAATGTAGGGTGTAAAGGTGATATGTTATTATGTAACGAAGCAATTTTTCAAATTAGAGATTCTCTTTAAGTGGAGCAAAATGCTACTAAGAAAGACATCTTTGGCTACATTTGAGTAGCCACGCCTATTTCTTTTCATAAGGAACTGATTGATAAGAAATCGAGGCTTCTAGGGCCGAAAAATGAACGCAAGAAAGTCAATTTCTATATTTTTGGAATTTCATAGTTATTCTCATTATTTGCGCATCTGCTTAGTGGGGTTTGGGGATTAAAATGTTAAGTTGGAAGTATTGAGGTGGTACTAGATTTGCTACGTTGCTTTACGAGGGACGGATGGGTAGTGGAAAATGGCGGAATTGACCGCTATGTAATGTTTGAATAGCCCCTTAGCTAAGATGCAGCAACTTAGCAATATCATTACATCAAGGAACAAGAAATATTTACTGTTTTCGAGTACATTACCTCATTTATAAAAAGATCCATATCAATAGTGTTGTGTAATTTTCAATTATCACTTTAAGTATTTGATCATTACTTTTCATAACAAGATATGCTAAACATTACTTGAATTATTATTTCATATATTAGGAATGCTGCGATTGAGCTTGTATTAATTTTGATATCGATTGTTTTGACAAANAAATGAAAAGTATAGAAAAATACTATTTTTATCTACTATGTCTTACGCATGTTCATGATGAAGATGTACATAATGTGGCGGATAAATCTATGCTCAAAAACATGATGGAAATGAGCACTAAACGATAACTAAGAAGGATTTTGCGTAGACTAAATGAGGCTATTTAAAATTATGCCAAATACTTTTGAAGAAGACCAAGAAGAAAGACGCCATTCTAATATCTTTGTGATACACAATGCTTGTGCAAGAATCCCAAATTAACGAGGAATGCACCTACTAGTATGACATTATCTACAATTTCAGAAAAAGCCTTCCTTTGTAAATAGAAATAACAGATAACCAATGTTAGCTATGGAGATTGAGAAGAAGCTTGAAAATGAAAAAGGAACTGCCTCATTTACAATCATAATTTGAATATAAACAATGATCAAAGAACATCCATGATTTTGAATTTATAGAAAGACCAAGATGACCTAAATGAAGATCTAAATATCAAACACAGAGGAAAAACATATATGTTGACCCAGATTTAATGACGTAAATGCTAATCTCAACATTTATTTNTATATCAGAGTTTTTTTCAAAACGTTTTGTATTTCTAAGGTCTGGCCTCAAAGGAAATGGGAGACCATGAATTATCTTTTGTCCTTTTAAAACACATCGTGCATATCAAGCCGTATTTTTAGACACAACAAAATCAAAATTTGGAATTTCTCATATGAAATCATTTTTACTTGAGCGAAGTTCTGCTTAATCCAATAAACAATTGTGATTCAAACTTTAGTTTAGGATCTTCCGCTTCGGACAATGGATTTAAAAATGCCCACGTATACACAGTACTTGACATTCCGATTAGCTACCTAGTCAGGGTTGCCACAAAAAATGAAAGTTTTCTGACATTTCCATTACTAGTCAATATAATTCCATGACACTTCGAAATTGCATTAATATGCTAGCCCTTACTTCAAATAGATATATTCATGGTAAATTTAAAGAGATATTGAACACATTGAAAGCAAAAAGAGCATGCATAGCTCAAACTCGATTCCCAAAAAATAATTTATTAATAAGACAATGTTAAAAACACTGTACTTTCACAGTATTGTATCCACATAAGTAAGACTAACGCTAAAACAAAATTATTCCCAGAGTTCTCTCTGGCATTTCAATATATTCCATATGCTCTGGCATATGCTATTTCAATATTTTCCCTGACTCTTCCTGGTTTTCAATGACTTTTTTCAAAATAGCGCATTTTTTCAGGTCTTCCAGCTTCTGTGGCAACATTCTAGCTAACTCGATGTGAAATTCAGCTCATTTGAATATAGTAAGAAATCGGGTACACCCAACCTGGTGTATTCAATTAAGTCATAACTTTCTAGACAAACAAAGCAAAACAGGTTTAACTGAGTGAAACGATAATGGTTCATACTGCAAGCACTCGATATGAAATGACATTGCAATGGTCTCGCTTTGAAAACTGGCTTCTACAGGAAATGTCCATCATAAATTGCAAAATAAAACCCAGCCTGGTTATTAATGATTATTGCGGATTTAATCTTCGTTGATGGTGCCGACATTTTGGCTGATGATGCTTTTTGGATTCAGAACTTTTCTCCTTGGCACCTTTCCTTTTGATACCCTACTTCAGATCTAAGACTCCCCTCGTAAAATTTTTTCGAGTTTGGATGCTTCGCGCATGCGTGTTGAGGGAAAATGCCAAACGCTGTATTTACAACTGATATAATGATATGTATTTGTCAATAACTGAGTATAGACTCGTTGAAGGAAAGCCAATATAACATACACAGCATTTTAAACACATATACTTCGAGTTCTAAATAAATATGGGCCTATGAACTTTCTTAGGTCTTAAAGTCCAGCTTTCTTGACTTTTTAAGCAGTTGAGTACTAGTTTTATTCAGCAAGAAAGTGAATGCAATTAGTATGAATTATTACGAATTAAATACACCTTTCTGCTAAATAAGAAAGCAGTACTCAGCTGGTCAAAAAGTTAAGAAAGTTCAATACTGGATTTTGAGATCGAAGAAAGTTGATGATTTCATATACACTAAAACTAGAATTATCTGTGATGAACATGTTGTATATTAGAGCTAATATGATAAAAATTGGCATGCAATGAAAAGAGGAAGAGAAAAAGAACGATATTCAGAACTTTGATAAGTGCAAGAGGACTTTAAATAATTTTCGACGTAAATTGTCATAGAGTGCAATTGAAAAGTTTTGAAAACACAATGATCTGGTGTTTTTTTTGCATTATCACTTTTACAAAGTCATGTTGGTGAAAATAAGCACTCTGTGCGGAAAACATTGCTCATATTTCCTCAAGATTATCGATTTAATTTGGGTGTCTTGAGGAATCGAGAGTTCACTGAATAACTCCGCGCGTTGAAGTTTTGAAGTATATACATCGATAAAGAAAAACAAATTACAGCAACAACATACACACAATAAGTCCAAGAGTTCTCAACTCAAATGCTTCCTCGAAGCGTAATGTTCAATGTCAATGTTCTTCTCTCAGTATATATCTCTTCTCATGCTCCATGTCACATGATATAGGGATTTAATTCAATTCATAAGACACTCTTTACTTTCCAATTATGAGCAGCTGATTTATTTCACAATCAACGTTAAGACAAGAACTTTTGCAGATGGCTCATTATCTAAGTTATTTAAAACGGTAAGAGGCTTGAGTGGCCAGACACTTCTATCATTAATGCAGCCGACTTTAATTGACTCTCTGCAAGTTCACCTTGAGTACATTATCCTTGCTCTTTCCTACGCTTCCCCCTGCTAGGTCGGCTTTCAAAGCTCAAAGAAATGATTTGCATTTCTCTGCCAGCACAACGCTAGCATGAAATATTAAGGCGTAGAACGTTTTAAGTGTAGTAGCATAGGCATTTCAAGTGTAGTTAAACAACAGTTTTCACCGCACAGCATTTTCTATATAAGACAGCTGAGTCAAGTGCACCAAAATGCAAGCATTTTCATCCCAAAACTGCACCTTCATGCACTACATTGTTATCAGTTACAAATATTGTCTTCATCTACATGACTTAAAACCAACTAGCCTATTCCAAATTGGGCATATTTCTACCAACACAAGAAAGATAGCTGTGACCACTAGCTTTACCTTTTTCACAAAAAATTGGACACAGGACTGCAACCCAGCCTACTTTCAAACGCCTCTAGATTTTGCTGACCTCTTGGAGATTTTATTGACAAATGTCCAGGTCTAGCAACAAGAATGTGCAAATTCTGTTGCTATACTTTTGATTGCTTCTACCTGCCATTTCCTTTTCACTAAATAGGAATTCTACTCTTTTAGCATCAAAGCTGACTTTTCTAGTTTGATTTCAAAAACATTCTTTTGACTGAGTCCATTCAGCCTACCTACATATTCAAATCTCAACAGCCATAATTTTTCATTAAAAATTATAACATCAATACATAGCACTTGCCTCAGAGTGTGTATCAAACAAAATAGCTAATAAACAATTAATAAACAAAATGTATATCAAAAGTCATAAGTTTTAATGAAAATTATGGCTAACTATGGCAATCAAAAGAAGGTAGGTACCAAATTCTTAATCTATAGGGTAGGTATCAAACTCTGTGAAAAAAGTGATCAACATAAAATGTGGGCAGGAAATAGAATTTTTGAAGGACTCCAGGGCAATTTCATGCTTAAACATCAGAACTGTGAAGTTTCTTTTGCTTATATTGAGTCATTTTGAAACCCCATTCAGAGTTCTCATGGATGTCCATGCACACCATCATTCTCCCAGCCAGTAGACCAATGACAGTAGGAACTTAGAAATTTGTCGATTTGCTGGCACAGCCTTGACAACACTATTTTCAAATATCTCAACACATCTATTGCATTGTCAAAACATATAATGTTTGCTACACCCCATCCGCCATGTCAATTAGATAAAACTTTTAAGCTTGCGCAAAACTGGAATGGATTAGAAACAAATGATCATTACATTTTACAAATTTCACACATCTGTAATTCACAATCAGGTTAAGTAGCTTGATAGAGTTAGAGATTCAGCTGAGTGAGCAGTTTGAAAAGGTGTACTTGATGATACTCTGACGTAATGTCTGGTACACCCATAAAAATATTAATAAGTCAAACAACAAGTAAGCAAAAATTTTCAGTTGCTGTGGAAATAAAACTTGATTGTATTGAGTTAAAAAGCATGTAAATCTTTTTGAAAAATAACTTGTCAATAAATACTAATTTGCAGCAAAACATAGCAAATCTTATTGAGCTGTAATGTCGATTATATGGAATTGCTCTACAACATCTCTTGCTCTAGACTATCATTCCAAAAATGCACAAAAATAACTGGATGTACTAAAGTAATCAAATATATATAAACATATATTTTATACACATTTACATATATATATATATATATATATATATATATATATATATATATATATATATATATATATATATATATATATATATATATATATATATATATATATGCATATTTACATTATCAATAAGTATATTGTCGCAAATATGCAAAGATTATATTCAGTCCCTTCCGATTTGATGTGTTATGTCAGGACGATCCACTCTGACTATTTCTTCTGCTAAAGCAAAATAACCTTCATATTCAATATCATCAGGTGTTGTATCATAATGATAATGACCTCCTTCCCCATGATAACTAAAGCAATGTGTATGCTCAAGCCGTAGATCCAATCCTGGATCACTGCTAACCATCACACTCAGGCACACTAAAGGTGAATTCATTTCATAGAATTTAAGCCAATTTTCAACATCACAGTCAGATAAAAGTGGATCTTCTGAAAATGCTGGCATGACATGCAACTTTGCTTTGCCTTGTTTGATCAAAAACACACCACCTAATCCAATGCATTCTGTACCATATTTTAATATAATAGCTTTTCGTATACTTGAAACAAAGTTCTCATTCCCTGTTCTTCTCTTCACCTTGATATGACATACTTTTTTCATTTTTCCTTCACTTGCCAAAAAATTACCAAGTAAACAAAATTCTTTATTATTTTGTTCTTGAAGATGACATCTTCCGTCACTTTTCCCAACATAAGCAACCCTTGTTCCAACATTGTCTTTGCCTAACAAGAATAAACCACAATAGCACATACCAATAATTACAACAGAACCATCTTTTATGTAGCAAATACTATTACATATGCCATAAAAATCACAAAAGGTTGTTAGAATTCACAGTTCCATACATTTAAATTCTAATTTTCTTATGTTACAGATTCAACCTCGGGTTGTACGTACCACTTTTATTCAATTTAATGTTTGCCATCATTTCACTATTCACACCCAAGATATGACATGCACCAGCACCAGCTCCAATAAAGAAAGGGCTTTCTATTCCAATTACCTCTGCAAGAACGTCAAAATTGTATGTTCTTTTTAAGTCTGGTGTTGGAATTAAATAAGGAACCCCACCTACATCTATTATTGTGGGCCTACCGCAAAGTCCGCTTCCAGCCAAACCAAACGGGGGTTTTCTTAGATCTGGACAATCTGCAACACAAACTGAAACGGATTCAAAATTTCGCAATAAGCCCTCCTTTATAGCTGCAGCTAATTCGTGAAGATCCGGTAGGAACAGGCTCTGCTTTTGTGACACCAGCAATGTTTGATCACTGGCCATTGCTGCAACAGAGGTTTACCTGGAACTTCAATGTTCAATGATAGAGAATTTTGAGCGAACGAGGCCGTGATGCTTAGAAAGAGGCTTGAGGAAGTGGCGTGCCCGTGGAAAAAATTAGCACTATTCCGATGCCGGGCAAACGCTCCTCCCTAAAAGCAGAAGGAGCCCCTATATGAATTGATGGTGCTCAAGCAAGGGTGGTAAATTGGGTATTTTTCTACCTCTCCGGGTGATATAAGTTGAACAGCTCTGCATAGAATTGCAAGTTCACATTACATATCACTCTTCCGTTTATGAAGAATGAAATAACCTTGAAATTGAAGAAACCTTTTACCAACAGCCTTCTCATTTGCAACTACTTACTCTCTTCCTAAGTTTAGATCGGTAATCTTGCTCAGAAAAGTACTATTTTTGCAGCAATATCGGGCTTTTTTTTACTTGATCGTAGATGCAAATCCTCTACGTTTCCCCTACGTTTTCCATACGCTTCCCCTACGCTTTCCATACGTTAACATTTATCATTATCATATGCGTAGGAGGTGAGAACGATAGGAAATTCAGGCAGTTTTCTGCCTGCTCTCCAACTCTATTTGATATCTCGGGCAGAAAATGTACAGCCCCCCTAAACTTGACGTCCTCCTACGCCCATGCCTACTACTACATACAGACATCCGATTTCACTAAGGGAGTTCCCCTGCAAGTAACAGCCGTTAATCAAACGCCATTGATGTGGCTTGTCACGACAATGAGAAAAATGCTTTGGGAACTTTTCCTCTATCGTCATAGCGGCTATGACTATTGAGGAAAAGTTCCCCAGAGCTGAAAACTTTGTTTCCTCAAGCAGTAAAAGTTTCTGCAAGTAAAATTGACTTTCTCGGCCATGACGTGCATGCTGCATAACCTTCTAAATGCATGACCTTAAAAGGTTCTATAAGTAAGTATAATACTCGGATATGTCAAACACTATCACAAAAGGATAATCTGGTTTAAAAGAAGTAAAACCTCTTAAAGTTAAATTCTGAAATAACTAAATCGCTGTTTGCCATCAGAAAATGGCCAGGTCGTGAATTTCACATGGTTATAAATTTTGAGTGAGGCCTGTAGTTACATGCAAGAAGGTGGAAGAGAAGAAGGAAGACAAACTGCAACATCCATCATCAACGAAATTCATTCTCATTAGCATCGGTGAGCATATATGCTAAAAGTAAGTCGGTTTACATATAAATGTATTTGGTAATTGTTTGATGAATTATAAGCAGACTCTCGTGACATGCAAAATTCAAGTGAAAGTTCCTTTGGATTGCACATATGATCAGAGATATACAGTCATCTATCTTGAATCTCACTCTAATATTGTCATTCTAAAACAAGGGCAGCGATAAAAATTCAGAATCTGTTGTCATTTCGTAGAATATAGTAATATTAATTCATAGTGACAGACTCCAATCCAGTTATATCAAGCACAAAGGTACATCCGTAAGTGAAAATGTCTTGCTTTTGCGATTCATGTTTGGGTTTTAAGCAGTGTGATTTATTTGAGAATAACCGATGCTTATAAAGACAGGTAGGATCAGAAATCACATGTTATATTTATTTTGCACTAACTTTCTAAAATCTCATAAAGAAGATGATGATGATTCAGGATATTTTTTGAGGTAAAGTACTACATAAGCCATTAGAAGACAAGTATTTTGTGGAAACTATCTACAAACAGAAACAATGCTTCAACTGCTATGAAGTCTTTTTATCATGTTTCTCTTCTTTGCTTTCATATGAAGATAATCTTTTGAGGCCAGCCAATCAAAATCCATGTGCTAAGACGTTTAAAAGATAGAAAATCACCTTCTTTCTTGATGCAAGTGTCTTAAATAATATGTGTAATATCTGAAAGGTCTTATATACCTGCTACCTTGAAGGTTCTGAAAGTCCTGCTGATTAAACGTGCTTCTCCAAGATTGCAATGCAGATACGAAAATTAATTCGGATATTTTCAAATTAATAGATACTGTGTTTATCATGTTTGAAGGAACAGAAACATAAATAGCCTGTTGGTACTACAGAACTTTACTACAGCACGAAAAAGCGGCAACATTCTTTTGACATAATTAAAAGCTTTTTTCGTCCGACACTAATCAGAGTATGAAAACGTCGGACGGAGATCACTATCCGACGTTTTCATACTCTGATGAGTGTCGGACGAAGAAAAGCTGTTAAGTATGTCAAAAGAATGTTGCTGCTTTTCGTGCTGAATAAACACATGTTCATCTTCAATTAATCATATAGGGTAAGCTTTGGTTCAACTTAAGCTGTTCTTTTCTTCTACAAGTACCATGTCAGTTATTGATGGTGACCATGATCGTGAACCTGGTTCAGCCATGAATAAGATAAAGAAGATATCCCATCCAGCGGCTACTTGCCGCCACAGCTAAGTCATCAAGATATTTTCCAGTGTCGACCTCTAGATCTTGGACCATTAATCTTGCCTTCAAGAGCTAGCTTCTCAAGGCCATCTTCTCTGATAATGTGACGGAGAAATCTCAAGTGTTCTGAAATATTTTTATAACATTTACATTCATCGCCTATTTGTTCAGATATCTTTTCATTCTTCGCCTTATTTATCCGGGAAATTTTCATCATTTTTTGAAAGTAGCATACTTCCATGGATCCTAATTGCTTTTCATGTCTCAGTTCATGCACTACGTCTATCAATCGACATTTTCTAATTATAAAGGTTCTCTTTTGCCATAAATCTTTCCTTGAAGTAGCAATCCTTTTGCTTCCTTATCATTTCTTGCGTCACTATAACGAGTGCTGGTTAAACACTCAATTTCATACACTTAACATATTGTGAAAGCATTTATCTAGGGACCACTACCTTGCCTTCTATACCGAAACGTACATTTTACTTCTTTTTTCAGACCTTTTAGCAGTTTTTTAAGCTTATGCTTGTCATCTGATGTTAAGATTGCATCACCAGCATATTTGATATCAGAAGGAGATCGACTATTTACCTAACATTTTCCTTTCGTTTTATGAAATAATTTTACATTTTTACCACCCATACAAGTAGCTCCCAAACTGGTACCAGCAGTCTCATAGGTGGCTGTAAAAGGTATCAGGGGGGACCGCAGAGTTTGCGATCGCTTGCAATTTGTAGAGTTACATACATCAACTCCTAAGTCTTTTCTAAAGAAATGCTATTAGCCGCACAAATACAGCAAATTTATGTGTGCAAAGTCTGCCGATGGTTTGGTCCTTGAAAGTATTTTTACCACAGCATATGTTTATCCTTCAAGAGGACACTGCTTTGAAATTGCCTTGAAAAGTACGTTGTAACCGCACGGTGCCACTGGGGGGCTGGGGGGCTTCAACCCCTCCACTTTTTGCCAAACAGTGACGTTTAAAAACAAATGTTCTAAATATTACAATTTTATTGGATTTCCAGCCCTCCACAACTTTTACTTGGTGGTGTCATGCTTGTTGCACGGGGCTGTTGGGCAAAACAACTTAAAACGTTTGGCAACTACTGATCTATACCAATTTATTGTGAGACATCCATATTGTTATTGCTTTATTAACGACTTTCTAACCTTTTTCTTTATCCAAGGTTTTTTCATAACCAGTACAAGCTTTCTACATTTCTATCATACAGTTTGGAAAGCACAATTCAGGGAACCAGTGGTTCAAGATATGAGATTCTCCTACATACCTAAATGCATTTACACATGCAAATGAGCATCATTGTTTTAATTCCAATGACTGCTTCTCTGAGCGATTTATTTCTACAAATTCTACCACTTCAGGCTCCTGAATCATCGAAGCTTCTTATTCTATTGATGCAATAGTGAATATCCAGAAACACGAAATTAAGGATGAAAGAGGAAAAAAAGAATCTCAAATCTAGAGTTCCCCCTTGCACAAATCTCTACAAGTCCTTTTCAGAGTAGCTTCACAAAATGTTGCAGTTTAAAGGAATTATGGTTTGCTTGATGTAATTTAATATTAATTTTATATCATTAGTTCTAAAGCTTAAAAAATAGACGTTTTTGTGTTTTTTTATGTAAAAACGCTAATTTTGAAAACCTACTTCAAAATAGGCAAGCAGAACAGCTGAACCGTCCTCTTTGCTTCCCAGCCTAGCTAGAAGCATAAATCTATGAAATGAACAAATAATTTTGAAAATCGGACATTGCCAGGTGGAGATATTGAAAAGTAATTTGTAAACCTATGCTGTTGTTGGTGTGAATTTGACAGGAAATGCTATGAAATTGAAATTTGGTAATTTCACCAAACCTTGAATGCAAATATCTTGTTACTCAGAGATTCAAAATGTGAAGAAATTGTTTTTCCTGAGATGGTCACTAACATACTGTAATTATCAATGTGTTGCTAAACCATTGTGATAGTTTCATTTTTTCCTATTTCTTCCTTGATCTGGATTACTGTGCCTAGTTTCTCATTATAGTTACAATAAGTAATTTTTTTTGTCTTTCNCCTTATCAACTTTAAATTGAACGTAATTTTATAGAGATTTAAGCCAACGCTCATAGAACTTTCTTCATTACGAAAGTTCCCTCAACAACTTATAGCTAATGGTTTCCATTAAGCATGATTAGCTTCAAAAACTCCCGTGTCAGCCTTCACCTTCCTTGAAGACTGGCTTTAGACGCCTTGGGTCACCAAAGCTTTACACAATAAGAAAAACACACAAATCAAAGCTCTTTTG
>OLMO02000257.1:791502-803990 GCA_900291935.2 Cassiopea xamachana
GGCTTTCAAAAGGTTCGGTTCAAGCGAAGTTTAAATATCATAAATTTTGTTTGTAAAAAGCATTAAATTTTCATGCTATTTCTATATTTGCAAGCACTTTTGCAGAGTTTAGCCGAGCAAATCTAAAGAAAACTGAGTATCGCATTGATGATATGAACACAAAAATGGCGACAGCAAAATAAACAGGCCATTCGATTACGTTTATCTAGAGAATTTCCAGATTGCATGGTAAACATTTTGCAGCATTAGTGATCTTTTAGAAATTAGAAGTTCAAACAAATGCAGAATAATCCACTTTTAATGAATGCAAAAAACATTGAATCACTTCATACCAGCAAAGGAAATGAGCAGAGTATAAACATATTAAACATCATATGCATGTACATACATAAATAGACAAAGATCGTAAAACGTTCAATGTTCACTGCAACACTCTTGTTCATTGTAACTCAAGCCTTCATTGACAGCAAAGCTCTTTTAGACTATGTAAGATAGCAACAGTCTGTCCCATAAATATTTTTATCTGATTTTGACTGAAAGAATCGTCAATCGGGTGTATAAAAGTAGACAACACAACATACTGATCATATTAACACAGGGAAGATCTCATTCACGATCAACTTTGTCGATATGTGCATGAATGCACCATTAAAAAATATGCACATCTCACACTGAATTATCAGTAAAAATTTTTATAAATTTGATGGCAAATCCACCACCTTGTCTCCAAATTATCAATGTGTAACAATCAAAGCACTCCTTTTCATATTCCTTTTATTCAAAATAAGATACAGTTTGCTCTAATTCTGCTTCCTGTTGACAATTTATACCCAGTGAATATGCTCTCCTCTACTATCTAAAATTTTGATTATGAGCAAATCAATTGAGACCAGTGCTTTAGCTGGAAATGGCTACTATTTGAAATCTCAGATTGTCTCTAGGTAGACATGCATTACGTGACAGTTTACTGCCATGACTGCATGTAATTCATTTCTATTGAGGACTACCAAGCCAAAAGGACAAAGCCTCTTCAAACTAACCAAACATGTTTTTGTGCGTCGTTTGCAAATAAGTCTACTTTAAAACGAGGAGCTGCTAATGACGTATACGAATCGGTAAAAGCTAAGAACCCATTTTATGATACTTCGTGCCGAATTCAATAAATATTTTATACTAACTGCCATTGAGTAATGCGCTTAACGATGGAGATGAATGGACTAGTTATTAAGAAACTCGAGCCTCTTCCTTGGTCATCTCAACACACATTACAATGTTGACCCATTTTATCAATACTTAATGAGGTCACCTTCTAATTATGTATAATTTGCTATGAGTCTCCTATAAATGCCTCTACCTTCAGATTCAAAGTGCAAACTGATCGAGTTTCTGGACAGTCATATAAGAAGTTAAACGAGAGAAAGACCGTTGAACACATTGCGAGGACACACTGAAGAAGTTGCGAAGATCATTGAAGACGTTGCGAAGAAGTATTGAAGACATTTCGAAGGTAAACCAGAAAAATAATAATTTTTGTTCTAAAACAATCATCAAATATATCACTATATTTTCAACTGCATTGCCAAGGATGGATATTTGATACTGTAACACATGGCAACAGGATTTAAAACATAGAGCATGTAGAAAATCAGTCAAGGCTTGCTCTATTGGCAGTGGAAATGTCATAAGCTGATATGGTGGTTGTAACTGCTTTTACAATAATTAAGCTTCTCTTACTTCCATGTCGTAAGTAAGTTGTTTCAGCTCATTGAGAAAGACAAGAGTGAAATAATCTTAAGAGTAAGGAAAGATGAAAAGTTACTTAGCTTCAATATATCGCATGGGTGTTCTAGTTCTCTACTTATCGTTCCAATTATTCCATAAATAAGCTTCAAGTTCAACTCTGAGTTCGCAATTGCATAGGTATTCATCAGAATCGATAAGCAAAAAATGTGGATGAAGGCTATCATCTGTTATAACAGAGGGGCTATCTAGGATAGGAAGGTTCACGTATAAACTAGAGTTTCAAACAGATTGAAATATGCCAAGGATAAGGTTAACATCATCAAAATGCCTTCAGGATCAGACAGATTCAGTGAGCAGGAGGAATATTCAGGGGTACCTGAGATTTCTCTAGATTTGTGCAATTTGGAAGTGAGCTTTTTGCAGCAGAAAAGCTCTATGAGATAGGCTGAAGAAGAGGACTGGAAAAGACAACAGCTTATCAAGCTCATGTTGGTAAAGGGGTTGTGAGAAAATGAATGGCATTTTTACTTTATCATCATACTTATTGAGGATTGATTTCAAGGTCCCTTTTGATTTTCTATAGGCATCTTCTCTAATCATTTTAAAGGATGCTCTAGGAACAGCAGATTTCCACAAAGCTCCAACGTGTTCATATTAGGAAGTAGTCTTTGTACCCCTGAAAAAAATAAGCGATTTAGCAAGAGGTAGATGAATGCTTAAACCGACGCCTTTTTAGGAAGAAAAATAGTACATAGAATAGCACTTAAGAAGATATTTAGCATCAGCATTGAAGATGGCTCTAACAAATATGTTTTCCATACATTCACATGCCCAAATCTTCAGAAGATCTGCAACAGTAAAATGACAAGAGATTTTAGAGAGTAAATACCTACCATGTATCAAAGTTTGTTTTAGGATGAAAAAATAGAGATTTATATTTGTAAAGATAGCAGAAGCCAAAGCATATAGTTCAGATCTATGCACATGAGTTGATACATTAGTTTAGTGTAAACCTGGTATTAATTATATATTTAAGTACACCCAGTACATATCACCGTACTAAAACAGAACATAAATGTTAAGTTTGCAGCATATTTATAAAGAAAACCAACAGAAAAACCAAATTCAAAAAAGCAACAGTAGAGAAACTGAGTAATGCATTAAGCATAAAATGAATAGGTAATTACCAAGTAATGCTTTCTATACAAAATAGTTGATAAGATAGTAAATTGCAGGAAGGTATTATGCATCAATGCATATTACCTGTATAGAAGGAGACAATGTATAGAAATGATCATAAATATTGACGTCCCAACGAATATCCATGATCATTTCCATACATGCATTGGTACATAGTATCCTTCTCCAATGTCTTACTTCTAACATCACTGAACCTCTTTTTATAGATACTACTTCTTACACTTATTATCAAATGAGGCACTTAAGTCCGCAAGAAACAAATGAAGTCAGATTTGAGCCGGACAGAAAGGATAGCATCTAGTCATAATTAATTGCTATTTCGATTCTGTCATTTGTACTTCGCTCTTAATACGTGACTTAAGAAATGCAAAAATGAATGAAGTAGGCGATTAAAGCTGAGGGATTGCAAACTTAGGTTTTATAAAAAAAATCTCATATTATTCATCTTGCTTAAATCAGAAAAAACGCCTGTATGAGATGCGTGCATTATTACGCAATCTTGAGATTCAAAAAGAAAGTGGGTTACAAGTATAACGTACCTGCCGCAATTAGCACCAGAATATCCTACAATAAGGCTTGGACAATATCAATATGGGGAAACGTTGAAAAGCAACAACATCACTAACACTTCCAGCTGCAAATGTGATGAAGCAGCCTCTTAACTCATCTGAGCTTACCTCAGAAGCACAGTCTTTCATGTAATGATACTTCCAAAACAATAAAAAGACTAATATAGTGAACGAAAAGTGAAAATCTACTAGTTTTACAAAGAGGAAATAATTGCATTTATCACAACTAGTCTTTCAGAATGGAGTTAATCTGTTTCAAAACTATAGAAAACGTCACACTACAAAAATCACATTTTTCATTTCACCTGCAAAACAATAATGCAAAAACATAATATTAACTCTAAATTGAGAAAGTACCTGCCCCCTTCTACAATTAGATAAAAACAAAGGATGGAAAAATTTGTGATTTTACAAGACTAGAAAGGAAGTCTTTACAGATACTTCGAAGAAACTTTAGCGACGAAAATGTCATTTCATATGAAGATTCATTGATTACATGCAAAAAGAACTGGTCTTTCATCCTAGGAAAGAACGATTATTATGCTAATGACTGATCACGTGCCAAAAGAACAAGTTTTATGATCCTAAGCAAGAACGGTCATAATGCTTATGAGTGTAAATTTTCATAACACTTGCCTTACTTTGAACTCATGAGACTCATCCTTTACACCTTGCAGCAGAATTCTTACTTATGGGCAAAATATTAGAAGAAATACAGTCTCTAAAAATGTCACTAGATAGAATCAAGGCACAACATACACGCTTTTTTTATAAGAAAATCATTATTTTGCCTGAGCCTCAATTTTCTTAACTTTTCTCGAAATTGAACCTGAGATTTTCTTAAATTTTTCTTAACTTTTACTGGAATAAACTGGCTAGAGTGGTTTACACTTTCATTAACAATAACGTATACTTGAATTTGAATTCTATCTTTAACATTTTCAATGCAATAACGATGAAATATCGATTTTTGGCCTATAAAAACACTATATTTGGAAATTGATCCTTGTGATTTTCTTACGATTTTCTTAAGATTTTGACGATTCGAGCCTCATTTTCTTATAAACTTCTTTCTTATAACAAAACGTGTATTCAAAGGACTGCGATGCAACGCAATAGAGCCTGGTGTAGAGCTGTCAATTTCATTCAATTGATTCAAAGTCTGATAACAAAGCATAGTTCACTCATGAAAATCTGAACATAAATAAATGGAGAGGTTGAAACACACACAAAGGTCTTGGAAAAGATCTTGAGAAATGACAATTGAGCATTCTCTATAGCGGTGTCCACAATATTGCATTGCAAAGTAAAGGCCTATTTGATCGATATCAAATCGATTATCAGACACCATTAATCGATCCTCTGACAGGGAAGCAATTTGGTAGTATTAGCATCTTCCCTATTACTGTCAGCAATTACCATTGCCTGAGTATGTGTCACCCAGTACCTCCCCCTCCTTTGTATACCAATATTCACTTTTCAACAGGACCCTAAACTCTTTTTTCCAAAATAACTATGTGAACTACCCCACAATTATCACCAACGCTATTATTTTGAGCTCTGTCCATCATGACTTGCTTTCCTTCACGCCTCCATGCGCAAGTGCTAACAACTCACAGACGGGAGCGGAGCATTTCTTGAAGTTTTTATTGAGGGTGCAACGAGGCACATTTACAGAGGAAAATATTGCTATGTTGCTGAGAATCTGCTCACATACTAAGCACTTACCAAATAGTGGAGTGTCCCGCCCCCAAATCTCTCGCGCTAGTTTCACCCCTGCTGACACGCAATGAACACTTTTTTATATCTTTGAATGAATGAACAATGAATCGAAACTAGATTTTAAAGCAAAAATTCAAGTAAATACACTACCTTTTTCATAAGAATATAGTCTTTTTCATAACTCCAAATGAATAATGCAAGGCTCAAGCTTCGCCATAACTTTGAATTTTTGTGCACTTGAAATAATATGCTACTTCCTTTATATCAACCTTTGTACTATCAACATCACATTTATTGTGCACCAATGTCATGCAAACACAGCATTTAATTTTTCCACCAATGTCATACGAAGGTACATCTTTTGCATTAAAGAATAATTTAAGCATAGTCTTAGATTCCAAGCAAAAAATTATGAATATTGAGGGTCAGAAAAACATATTAGGTATTCTTATAGAAAAGAGAGTGTTGCAGATAAGAGAGTAAAACCAATAATTGAATGTATGTTATTACTTAAGAATCAGTCTTAAAATAATAAGCTGTATTTGTCAACCTCTTCATGGGTGCTTTTAAAATTATGAGATATACCTACGATTCCTTCCAATATCTGCTCCAAGATGCAAGTCTTAATAAGGTTATGTAAAGCAACATTGTTGTCCAAGCCATTAACTATATCTTATGTGAAAGAAATGAGCCATCCTGCATTTTCCTTGACTAAATCTGCACCAGCTACTAAAGTACACAAAATGGAAATGGGCTTTGAATAGGTGGCATGGATCTATTAAACTTATTTTTGGCATATTTTTCTACAGAAGCCATGGGAATGTTAATGGTTATTCTACTCACCATAATGATCGTACAACAAAGCAAAGAAGCATCCGTTAAAGCAAGGAAGATAGGTATGAATAGTAGCTTTTTGGTTCACTTAGCTAACACATTAAATAATAAAGTCACACAAAGAGACACACAGACAGACACTAGCAGCAAAGAGTAGTCCATGAGAAAGCACAAAATAGGCATTCGGTGGACTTTTGCGTGTGATTGAATTGCATTACTTTTATTCAGGGACGAAGCGACTGGGGAATTTGGGGGTGTAGCACCCCCAACTTTTAGAACTTAAGAAAATTCAGGTAAAATTGGGTCATTGCATCGTCAAAATCAGGTAATTTTTGAAGAGTTGAAGACTACATATTGTTTGTATAACAGTTGAAAGAACGTATAGTCAAAGGAAGTATTTATTGTATTTGCAAAAGCCAATCTCAAAATAGAGTTTTTGAGCCTCCTGAGCGCCTTTACTGTGAAAATTTTTCCGTGCCCAACCATGATGTACCTTACAGTAGACTCTGGATACGTAAAGTACATTATGGTTAAAATTCTGTTTCAAATATTAGTAGCATTGCTATCTTATGAAATACTGCATTTGCAAGAAATCAATCTCAAATTAGTGTTTTCCAGTCATCTGAGAACCTTGAATTTGAAATTTTTTTCCGGGCCCAATCATGGTCTAGCACATTGAAAACTTTTGATAGCCATGCTTGCCCCCCTACTCTCACGCCATGTAAATAGGAAAGAACACTGTTCTAAGACATTGAAGTAAATAGTGGTAGGTGACAATGGAACAGCTTACTAACTAGGTAAACTCAACCTTACACCCCCCTCTGACCAAAAGGCTGTCGCAACGTCTCTGCTTCCATTGTACATGAATAAACTACTAAAATAAGCCTGACTGGATTCGTGGAAAGCTATCTAAAGTATCTTCTCTAATGCAGATTGCACTTCAGTAAGTTGCGCCAATGCGGCAAAACAGCTACGGTCTGATGAGACAGCAGGAGAGATGATCAATGATTTCAAAATAAATCTATCGAGCTCAAAAGCAGTACAGGCAAAGCGTGATTGCACATCTCCCATGTGCTGGTTTCGTCCAGGAAAACGAGAATCCTACGACCATCCTACTAATATGGACAGAGAGGTAAAGAAATTTGATAAATCATGCAACTCCCCAATGTGTTGGTTTCGAAGCAGGCGACGAAACATCAAATTGACTGACATGGCAACAAGAAAAGCAGCTTGGAGGAATTTACTTCAAACAGTCAGGGAATTAAAAGAAAATAAGGCAAGACAAGCCTCCAACAACAACAAGGGCTGTGATTCACCAATGTGTTGGTTTAGACCAGGGAGGGAAGTACAAAAAATCAACCATGAGAAAATGTTGAATTACATTAGGGAAGTACGTGAACTGAAAGAAGCATTGAAAAGGGAAATGGAGAAGAAAGCATAAAATGAGAAACAGTGATTAATCAAATTATGTACTGTCTATTACTATTTTAAATGTTGCTGTTACAACGACCTTTAAAATTCACACATATATAGTGAACAAAACTGCCTAGTATTCTACTGTTTTTTCTAATCGTTATACTCAAGTTTTCTCAATATTGTCATTGAGAGCCACTTTGGTTCGGCAATCGATACAATACATAGGATGATCAAAGCAATCAATCTCCCTGATGGGCTGAATCGCAAAGAACATAGCACAATCAATAAGAACATAACATAGTAAAAGAACATAATAAGAATATAGCATAACATTGGAACACAACTTCGGCATGATTACTACTTTTTTCATCTGCTATGTTACATCCTTTGAATCTGCAAAAACTGCCCAAATAGAAATCAATGTTCTGTTTCTGATTGGAAATAACTCACAATCGACAAAAAATATTAATGTTTTACTACAAAAAGCAACGGAAATTACGAGGGCATAACGGGGGCTCCAGGTCTCCATAATCACATTTTCTCGGAAAATTCGGGCTTTCGTTGAAAATTTGTCAAATATTGAACTTCCCTAAAGCCCATACAAGATGTTTGGATTTTTATGCATCCTGCAAAACTGATAAGATTATTTTGCGACGTTAGTTAATAAGAGTAGCAGTTTCTAAGTTGATGTTGTTATAAAATTCATGTTGCTGAAGTCTTTTTGTTTTACACCGTTTCTATTTATCGCCCTTTCGTAACGTCTTTTATTTCATACAGTTCGACTGCAATAGTAAGATAGTCAGCGATACAGGTCTTGCCACTAAAGGGCGTGGTACTCAAAGGGCGTAGCCCACTGAAGTCCATAATGCACTTCCCTCTTGTCAAAAAAATTGCGAATCTGAGCCCCCTCCCCACTTAAAAACTGAATTTCCGCCATTGACTACAAAAAGCAATGCTTGTAAAAACTTCACTCATTGGTCAATCAGTTCAATCAGTCAATCAGATCAATCAGTTAATCAGATTAATCAGTTAATCAGATCAATCAGTAGAATTCTCCCCAAAATTGCTAGTGTTTGGAAACGAGAAAAAAGTAAATCAATCGACCACTGATCCTGCTTTCTATCTGTAGGAGAAGACATTGGACAAAAAACTGGCAATTTGAGAAAGCGAAAGGCAAAAGAAACATTTAAGCATCAACCAAGGCGAAAAGTGTATTTTGAATTCCACATCTGAAATCAAATACAATATAATTGTTGGGCTTCAAACTATTGAAAATATGAATAATAGAGAAAATAAGGAGACAACGATCAATGCACAAATTCATTCCATAATCTAAAATTCGATTGAATGAGCTTTAACCTTATTGATTAATAAAGGATGTCATCTAGAAAACGAAGGATACCATGGCAACATTCACAAGTTGTGGGATATTCTAGGAACGGCCCATGGGTGTCACAATCTGAGCGGGACTCGAGGTATTCTACGCCTTAAAATTGAGGCGTTGCCTTTTAGATGAACAGCCACACCCTGGCTTGGAAGGCGGATAACTCCACCTAAAATGTCCTTTATGGGGCTTATTTCAGGTGGCATTTGGCTATTTATTCAAGGCAGGGATACACTGGTAGTGTGCTATCCCAAGGGAATAAAAAAGGAATTAATTCAGCTAGTGCAGCCATCTTGTTAGTGAAAATAGTATAAAGTTAGGAATAGCTACTTTTTCTGGCATTCAGATGTACCGTAAATTCTCTATATAGTTCCTGGAGGCTCTTTTACTTCAAGTACTCTAGAGGGGGTCTTATTGGAAAGGGGGTTTACAAAAGAGGGAGGCTAAATACATTTATGAAAATTTCAATAGTATACTACATATTTGCAATAGTATACTACAATATTGAAATATTAGGTTTATACATCATTTGGACGCAAGTATCGCGCAAATGAAACTCACAGCGGAGCAAACAAAATTAAAAAATTGTGTAGTAACCGTTGATGTAAAATGCTTTTATCTGCAATAAGTCAATAGGATTCACGATTCTTGATAGGTTGAGACCTATTGCTTACGGAACGTGATCAAGCTTAGTTTACTTACATCTGTGAAGCTGACTTACGCTTGGTACTATTCAATATTTTCTAGGGGGCTCAATACATTTCTTGGTCGAGAAATGGGGCTTACTTGAGAGGGGGGCTAAAAAGAATATTGGAGGTAAGTGGTTGTTGTCAATAAAAGAAGAAACAACCTATGCCTTGCACTCAAAAATAATTTAAATTAATTAATATATTAATATAAACCAAAAACTGGTAAACTCATAATTAAATTAATGTGTGAAAAATTTAGACCATCCTGATGTTGTTTCGAATTTTGTTCAAAAGCTGTCATCAATCAGATGAGCTTGACATCCTCACCGCGCTCATGGTGCGTGAGAGGGAAAGTGCCTCTTTTTGCTTCCTCTTTGATCACCAATCCAAAACGGAAAATTGCAAGCATAAAAGTGATAATGAACAGCACAAGTGAATAGGATCTGACTTCTTCATGTTTGTAGCTCCATTCCTTGGCTATGACACCGGCAAGAACGACGATCACAGAAATGTACTCTGCAAACACCAGGCGAGTATGCCGCTCCCAGACAAAATTCTGCAAAGCTGACCACAATAAAATGAAGACCAACAACAAGGATAAGGCAGCATTGGATGCCGAAGCTTGAGCTACACCCAAATCAGCTTGAAGAACTGCTGCAAAGCTCACGAGGGCTGTTGCTGAAACCCATCCAGTGAAAAAGGAAACTCCATTGATGAGGAGAAGGCGGAAAGACCAAAAATCAAAAGAGCTTAGCACAACCGAAGGAGATGGTTGGAAATATTCATCAGATGAGGCAAATGCAAAATACAGGCTGGCATTCAGGAACACTGCTTGCAATACGTAGAATACAAAGCCAAGGCCATGCATCTGACGAGACCAAGTGAACAACCATATGATGTTGCATATTAGTGCGATGCTGTACGACCCAAAAAACTTCTTATCCAGCAAATCAGGGGCATTCGATCTGAGGATCAAAGACACACCGTAGCACATCCAGCAAACTTGATAGATGTAGATAAAGACCCATGTTCCGTATACTCTATCTACTGGGGCAATAAGAACATCTTTCACGGCAAATTCATTAGGAAATAGCTTCTTGTCTGACTTTATTCCCTGCAGTCTAGCAACATTTGAAAATCCAGAAAATATTATCGTCAGGCACAAGACAACAATAGTTGCAATGAAAACGGCGTATTTTCCTGAATTCATATCTAACACTGCTCCTGATGGTTCACACTTTACCAAACTGATTAAGGCGAATAGTTCAAGGCGTGTGATATGAAAAGTATAGATGAAGGTACGCCCAAATAACGCAGTAGGGTTCTACCATGTATGGTAAAAGAAGAATTGCATTGATAGTATTTGCAGTCTAGCATCCAACTATGCAGAACAACATCACACCCCTTTGAATCCAACTGAGACAAGACTTAAAATGCTAAAGGAATGGATAATCAGCTAGTTCTCTCTTTCACCTTCTGTGAACTCAGCATGGTATTTCTGATCAGTTGGGTGGCTCTAATTCAACCCATAAGCTACTCGCTTCAAAGTGTTTTCCTTCAAACCTGCCCCTTCCATTTACTACTGGACGTCTCAAAACACCCTTAAAATCTATCTGTGAGCTTTGCTACTTACCGTTTTACATATCAAACTTATAATCGAATCATGTCACAAAAATATATACACCGTTCTCAGCAAAGCCTGCAGAGAATTTTACAAAACCTATTGATGCATAGGCTGAAAATATCACACGAAATGTTTGACGATGGTAAAAAATTTTGCCAGAATAAACGTCACATAAAGTGAAATCCTGAGGCTGCATGAAGAGATTGTACTTGAATTACAAAGCGAATTTGATATTCCATACAAAAATATCGTGATGCCTATACTTGTAAGATATCATGACATGGTCGTACTCCTTCCTGGCGAAAGTTAGGCAAAGATTATTTAATATGGGCTTCTATTTTCAATCGCTTCTCAATGGAACAATTGAAATGTAAAATAAGCGGCCAGGGGCGGGTCCAGAGCTGGACTTTAGGGGGGACATTTTTGTCTTTTTCGTGTGAGAAGTTTCTTAACACTATTGTTTGCGATAGGAAACATTGCTGTTTGGGAGGCCATGACCACCCGGCCCCTGGATCCGCCCCTGTAAGCAGCTACGATCAAACACATTATTCAAAGCTATAATGATATGGTGTCTAAATTGAAAAACACAGGTTTTTCATGTAAGCATAAAACATCGTCATATTGCCCATTTTCCGGTAATGTCTTTAAGGCAAGATCATTGATTTCATCTTTTGTAAATACAGTTGTCGAAGCTTTAACGAGACGTGCTGCTTCTCTCTGCAAGAATGAGAAGACATTTTGAGATTACATGCCGGTGGCAAAACCATAGGATCTGCAATACAACTCTGTCAGAAACGGAGTAATAACCATTCCAACGAGACAGGAAATAAAATATAAGGGTGACAGATATGGGGGCAATCCCCCAATGCCAACTTGAACCCACTAAAAGCATTTTCACAATGGCATGGGTATTTGGGCCCAGGTAACAAGCTAGCGTAAATTCAGATTCCAGATGCAATTATTAATGTTTCATGGCTGGTACAGGATTTTTGTAAGCAAGTTTTTTGGCTCAGCAATGGCACTTTTGAAACTTTTCACGATTCCAGTATGAGAAATTTCTTAAAACTTTCTTTGCAAAAATTCCTGATAAGTTTTGCGCATGCACATTAACGGAAAGTGAAAAAGCTCCATGTACGTTTGAAACGACGGCAAATGTCAGTAAATAACGTAAGATAAACTGCTAGAGGGTACCTAACATCACATACATGGCATTTTGTACAAAGATAAATAGAATTCTAAATACATAGACACTAAAAAACTTTCTGAAGACTTAAAATCTAGTAATGAACTATTTTAACCTTTTGAGC
>OLMO02000257.1:804090-816555 GCA_900291935.2 Cassiopea xamachana
CAAAAAATTTTTAAAAAAGCAGAATTTAAGAAAAGAGAGATAGTAGGCACTGATGTAAACTCCATTGTCAGTCTCAAATATGCTTTTTCGCTCTATGGTTCGTCAATATGGTTCTGACAAGCAATGTAGTCATCAAGGTTCAGGCCCGTAGACAAAAGAAGTGGACTGTTACGGGTACAGGGGTAAAGTCCAATTAAGCCTTGGGAACTGCTGCATATCACAAATTTACACAAATGGGTCAAAACTTAGCCTATGTGCCAGGATAGTCTTTTTCCATAGGCAGCGTGTTGGAAAATGATAACCCGAGGGAGTATCCCAGAAAAGGTTGTTGAGGTAACGCCTATTAAGACGCCGTAAGACGACCTTTTGCAGAATAGAATACATTTTATTTCACCATTGATCTTCATACTTAAGGTAGGTGTCCATAGGACTGTATTTTCCGCTCGAGAGGAAAATGCCCTCGACCTTTCTTGACTGGCATGCGCACTACCGCTGACCCAGGTGATTTTTATCCTATCGATCTCAGGCGACGAAGTTGGACTTTTTCCTCATCGCCTTGATATCCAATCAGATTGAAGGAAACTGTAAACATTACGCAACACTAGGAGCGTATCAAATGTCACGATGGCTGAAAACGAAGACCCATGCTTGGGTGAACAAAGAAAAGGGGGGTATTTATCAAATAACTTCGCTTGTTTTAGGAACTAGTGCCACAACAAAGTCAAGAATATCTGCAGCATCAAATGAGACGAATTCTTAATTGATATATGCGATGTAAGTCTTTCTGTGTAGTTACTCCATTGCGCACGTGTATGGTATAAAAACTCTAACAAAGGAAAGCTTATTGTTTGAAACCGGAACAGCACCGATTTTCTAAGCAAAAAAGCTGAGTTTTCCTCCTGTAGTAGACAGCGCGACGGGAATGCAGCTCTGTTGGGGAATTCTCCAATACCCTGGTGAGGAAAATAGCTCGAGCATTTTCCTCTCGAGCGGAAAATGTAGTCCTATGGACACCTACCTTAAGAAAGAAACTGATCCCTCAATTTGGTTTCAGCGACTTTTGAAGATTTAGAACAAAAAGGNGAAAAGACTACGCTGATTTCTCCTTTAAAACACTCCTGCCCAGACTGAAAAAATTTAAGCTTGCAGTCGCACAACAAAATCAGGATATCTGCACGCCACATATCTGAATTGCGATACTCCTAAATTCTAGAATCGGTAAAAGTCAGTTTAGAAACGATTAAAAATTATAATCTAAAGCATTTCTATATACAATCTTGGTGAATAATAATGGGCCAATGCCCGCTGTCCTTAAGTGTCTGTGGGCGTGGTGTAGCTATTATCAGTACAAGCAACTCAGTATAACCTCTGTTATGAATTGAATTGAATTGCTCATGTGACATGGAGCAATGTTTTCCGAACAACCTCAGCAACTTAAAAAACCAACCACCTGGCTCGAATATTGCTGCAAAGAATCAGATAAAATATTGGTCACTCATTCTTCAGTTTGCGTAAAATCATAATATTATGAATATCCGAATTTACTGATAATGATCGGAAGAATGGGAAGAAATAGGAAGACTCATATATTCTGAAGCCCACCCATGATGCATTTGAGCCAAACATTTCATATATACTACGCTGCAAAAATCCTTACCAATAATTTCATTCAGATCTGATACTCCATATTCCTTGATTTCTGTGCACAATTTGAAAATTTCAAAAAGAGTTTCATTGGAGCCAACATCTGAATACCAGAAAACCAATGTTATGAAAGGTAATATGAAGTGATTTAATTCAACTTAGTTGCGATAAAGTAAAACAGGTGAAAATATACTAATTTACATTCAACGCAGGCTTGTCTATCATGGATTTGTAAGGGATGTTAAGATTCCCAATTCAATGGGGAACTGTCTAATAAGTTTTAAAGTAAAAACCATTATCGATAACTTTGCCAGCCAGAACTCTAAAAAGATTTCCTTGAAATAGAAAAATAAAACAGCTACAACACAAACTACTGAGAATTATGAATAGTAAAGACGATCTCGCTCTATTGATATCCTTTTTCTCTTTTATTTTAAGAGATGAGCTACTAGCTCTTCTTGGTGCACTTCAAAGTAAGCAGGAAGGCCACTTACATAATTTAATTCACTTTTCAAGAGAAATCTGCTGAGGTGGGCTATGTTATGGTTTGAGAGCTTCTACTGGAGGGACTCAAGCCTATTCCTTATGGGTTTGAGTCGAATGCTGAATAAAAGTTGTGATTCTTCGGCATTTCAAATCAGAGCTGATCTTTCATTACTGAGGAACTAAAGGAATTCATCTTCTAAATTGCTTTTCAGAAATAAGCATAAAATAACCTACTAATTTTCCACGTTTGGCATATGGGTGCATTATGTTCAACAATTAATGCCCTTTCCTCTTTCTCACACAATCGAGAATCTGAGAATTTGAAATATTCTTGAACAAAACCAACAAACTCACAAGAACATTCTCCTGAACGTTCTCAATGTAATTTTAGAACAGCAATTAACAAAACATTTAGTTTTCGTGGTTACGAAGAGATTTTTGCCTCACACAACAATATTTTTTCTTTGGCACAATTATTTGCAAAATGATTCCGAAACAAAAAGAAAGCCATTTACTTATAAACGCTGGAGAATTTCATTGCGATTCTGCAGATCAATCTTATCTAGCAAGTTCCATAGCGATGCACCTACTATAACGTCTTAAAAAAGAAAATATTGATTAAAGATTCCAAATGATAATGTCCATACACTCATAATTGCCCCAGAACTTTTACCTATCATTTTTGCAAACATGGTGAAAGTAGAATTATAAAAGAGGTTGAGTGTGGAAGGGTGCAGCCACACACTTGGTAAATACCTTAAAAATGAAGGAATTGTTTTCATAAAACATTCATTTTGAAAACAAAATGTATTAAAAAGACTTTTTCTACTTTCTAAGTTTCTTGCATAACTAGATGGAGCAAGTTCTAAGTTTCATTTAGAAAACACGTACGCGAAAAGAGCCCCTCCCTCTAGCTGTAAATATACTTCTACGCCATTGGGTGAAAGGGGACACGTTTGTTTGGCAGATAATGAAACTAGCCCTAGGCAATACAAAAAGCAGTTTTCATATTAAAAAGAAATACCTGAGTAGTCAGATATAAAAAATGCTCAAATTTTGCATGCAAATATACACTTGGAAAAATCAAGAACCGCACATTACAAAATTAACGTGAGCAAAGGCAAAACTTTGAGGTTAGACCCCGACAAAAATAATCCTGCTTGCAATCATAAAACGCTTTTATCTAAAATTTCTTAAAGGTAACTGGACTGGAAAGGTAGCACCAAACAAAAGAAGAAAAGAAACATACCAAACAGCTGTAAGATTTACCTTGTCTCTTGCGCACTTCAATGCCATTTGAGGTAACTCGGTCATCAACCAAACATCTATCCGAGGATGGAAAAGATTATAACAAATTTATCGGAATACCTTTCCATCAAAAGTTTGTATGATCGTTTCAAAATATTTGGGGTGTGGTTTGTAGTCAACTTATCTAAGTTAGCTAAAAACGAACCCCCCACCCCCCCCCACATTCTATCGGACAGTTTTGACCCATTCGATACAAACATTATTTATGATCTACCTTCCATTAGCTGCTATGACTCTTTCAAAAGGCATGCTTTGAAGGAGCTGCCAATTTCTGCTTCCATACATGCTACTCGTCCTCATCGTGCTGGGAAAAGATAAATAACATGCATAGAAATAATGAACATGCCATGAAAACAGTAAAATGCCAAACCTTACCTAGCACTGAGTATCTTTTCATTTTCCACGACCTCATCCTCATAATATCTACTTGAAAACCGCGTATGGAATGTATTACGATGCAATATGGTATAACACACTGCAGTACACATGACAGAATTATTCAAGAATAAAGCAAAAATAACAGGTAGAGAAAGCAAAGAGAGGCAACTCAAAATGCTAAAATATCAAAAGGTTGCATTACGATGTTCAATCGAGGCAATATCTTCATATCATAGAACCTATCTTTCAAAACATGTCCAATTCTCAATCTATAAAACAAAAACTAACCTCTCTGTAACCAAGATGCTCTTTGGGAGTAAATTTGAGGGTAATACATGGCTTTTCATCAGCTCATTAAATAGCTCTCTTTCGTAGGCCCTATAACCAAAGTAAAATCAAAATAAAAAATGAAATAAATTCATCTTGTTTCATTAGACAACAGTAGGTTGTCACATATGAGGCCGGCGTAGTTTAAGTGAAGCGATAAGACGCTGTATGAAAGTGATCAGACAACATTTCATATCATTGTTTATCAACAGCATCACACCAACAATAACATGCATATCATCTTAGAAAAAAGTGGTATAGCAAACATAAAACATGGTGCATGAAAGGAGACAAAAAATATGGTCTATGAAAGGAGAAAGCATACCGAAAAGGATTGAAAAAATAAAACTCGTTTTTCAATCTTATGATCCATGATTTCCAAGGAGCAAGTTCTCCAATTACATCAACAGCGCCGTTCTCTGAAGCACTAATGATACAAACAAAATCAGAGCACCTTAGTAAAATGAATTGAAATGACTACAGAAATATGACTAGAAATCGAACTACCATAATCCTTCGACTAACCGCCCAGGCGCTTATAAAACTTTTGAGCTACAAGGATGGGCGCTTATTCGAGCGGGCATACATATATAAGGAGGACGCTAGCTTATTCACATGGATCTCAGGGGAATTCAGATAAAATGAAAGACAATAGATAGCAAAAAGAGATTAACTTGACCAAAGTTGTTGGCAAATGAAAGTAAAAAATCACCCAGGTGGTTTTAGCCAGAGGTGGTAAATGGCATTAAATTTGTAAAAGTTTTGGTGCAAAAGCTAAAAGAAAAGAAAAAATCATTCACATTGAGATGTTGGAAAGCTAAAATAGACTGCTACTGTATCTATGTTACTTTACCTTCCTCTATTCCATAAATGAAAGAACAAATGTCTTCAGAACTGCCAATGAGCCTTGTTTTTTATGAAAGAGGAATGGACCCTTTTCGAGGGCATGCACTTCTTCGAGGGGGGCGCATATGCATTATTTTTATGAATAGGTTGGGCGTTTGTTAGAGAGGGCGCTTGCTTAAGGGGGGCGCTTAATTGAGGCACTGCAGTATCATCAGTATGAATCTCCAAGGCAAAAAATAGCTCGAACATTAATTTACCTGACCGAAATTGAATAAAATTAATTCTAAATAAAAGCAAGAAATTGAGCAACTCATAAGAACTAAAGCTTGAATTGTTATATATTTTCTATTGCTGTTACTTCATACATCTGAAAAAATAAATGCATAAATCTCCAAAAATTGCTTATGAAGAATAAGATTCTTATTTTCAATTGACAAGTGATAAGGTATCAAGTCTGACACTGAAAAACAATGAATAAGAATATAAGGTAGCCCATGCAAATAGAAATCAATCTCATGAGAATGTCTTTTCAATAAATTGCAAGTGAAACTTCAAAAGCAAAGAATCATCCCAATACAATGTTTTTAAATATTCATTGCTATTAGATTGCGTTCAAAATAGAAAACTACACATTACCAGAGCTCATCATCCTCCAAACGCTGCTTTATATCAGAGAAGTCAAATTTAATGAAGGATGCTGCAGGATGTGTAGTAGACAATGTAGTTTGTATAAATCTAACATCTGAAACCATATTTGACTTTTCCTGCTGATTAAACAATATGATCTTAAAGGTTAAGCAGCATAACAAAAACATCAAAAACCGTTGTGTCTATGGAAAAATAGCATAGATAATGGATTAACTATTCTGTAAAAGCACTTCTAAACAATTCATAACAAGGAAAATAAATTTTTCTGGAAAAACAAAAATTTAATGTAAGTAGCAAACATCGAATGGTGCTGGGTAACCAACTGTCTCACGAAGATGAATGAAACTGCAGGATTAACAGATAATCGAATACTCTGCAACCTTGTGTAGAATATAGACAAAAGTCACTTGGCACAGTTGGCATTCTGACAATCAACCCTACTTGGGGGGCTCGCAGGGGTGTGGAAAAACTCCCTAATTACCTATGACGACAACCTTGCAAGCAGCAAATTCTTCTTCTAAGATACTACAGCATTGAAATTTGTGAAGTACAACATCCAAATTTAGTGCAAAATGGGATTCTAACAACAAAATAATAAAATTAACCTTTTTTCTTTTTTTTCCGGACTGTTTCTTTGCAACGTGAGAACCTCCTGGGCCAAGTATCTGAAACGGCTTAAAATCAACGGAAAAATACGTTGCACAACTTGAGAGAAAGTACGAAAGGCAATCCATAGCTTTTTAAATGAATGTATTAAATTCATTTTCTTGAAACTGGTGCAAGCTTTTCTTGCTATACCGTGTTCTTACAGCACAAAAAACTGGATTGGTAATTTTCATAGTCTCTTCATCTATGTAGAGTTGTCGTGTCCACAAACGTACAGTTTCAAAATATGTATAACTGTCATGAGTAAATAATTGTTTGAAGTTGCATGTAATCTTTACAAAAAAATAAATCAAAACAAAAATGTGAAAATATTTCAAAGAAGGATGATATGAATAATCACGGAGCAAACCATTTGATCAATTGAACTGAGCATCATAATCAGTAAAAGGCTAACATATTAAACCTGCAAAAGCTCTCCATCCTTTCTGCTCACAACTCCCGTGCCACGACTCCACTCATCAATGGGCACCTGATATCCTGAAACAATGGTATTAGCTTCAATAGCAATGACCCTCTCTTGCATGAAAGTATAAAAAATATCAGATTTTCTCCATATGATGCCACATTAAGAATAAAGAGATATCAACAAAAAGTTTCCTTATAAAAACAAATAAACACCAAATTAAATGACTCCCTTGGTAGTCTTTCACTTTCACATCTTTCTTGTCAGCAGTAATTATGTAAAAAGGTAGAAAATTGCTTATTTTCCAGTACAAGTAGTCTTTTCAGCTAGTTTTCAACGTATTCAATAACGTAATATAAAATATTAAATCAAATATGTAATAATACACCATATAAAACTAATACAATATAATATGATTAATACATTTCAAGACAATATAGCATAATATCATATTATAATATTATAATACAACAAAGCAATAACTTAAGAATGAACAGAAAGACAAAATTTCAGCGTTAAGGGATATATTGAACGCAAGAAAGAAATATTCTACTTAATGGGCATGATTGTGTGAGATTTTTCTGTTGACACATACAGATCTCGCTCAACATATGCTTTAAGAATGCTTACCACGGATGAATACGATGCAATTTCTGACCATACCTGAGGAGGAGCTTCCAACTATACTAATTCTCTTGTCACTATTCTTGACCTCTTCAAGCAACTCATTGCTTGAAGAATTTTGCTTTCGCATTGCTGCATGAGATGCAATTTGCGTTGTGCTGCTAGCTTTACTCAGCTTTTCATCTATCTCAAATATACTTTTACCAGCATCATTTCTGGATCCTACAGAACGCACATCACGATCTCCATAACTATTCGAAAAATCCAGATTTTTACCAGTCAATGCAGATACACTATTCAAACATCCGCTCGCTTGTTTACATTGAGCAGATACTTCATCAATATCTTGAGAATTCTCATTAACACTATTGCTTTTTTCTGCGTCCAAGCACCAAGGGGATTTTTCAAGAGAAAAATCTTTTCGAATCAAATGATCATCTGTTCCTTTAAGCTCCGTTCCTAGACTTTTTGATTTGATTTCAACATGCAGATGATATTCATCAGAATTATCGAAACAATTAATCTGTTTTTCCTTCATGCTTTGAGAAGCATGCACCTTGCAAGGCTTTTCAACTAATACAAACAAGTCATCCGACGAATGCAAATCACGCATATTCGAATTTTTGCTAGAGCTGCTCAAACTCTGGAGATGCTTGCTTTTCCCGTGATTTTGGCAATCATCATTATCGAGTTCAGGTGGAGCACTTTCAGGATTCGAAACGTTATAGCCAAATATGCCAGTGCTAGAAGGAAAGATAAGCCAATATGTTATAAGCTACGTACATTTGTCAACATGTACAATCAGAACAACAACTGATAAAAAGAAGCTTCCCCTTTTATTCAGAACTTAAAATTGAATAGCATAACTTTCGCTATTAATTAAAGACAAACCAGGCAAATGATCCACAAACATGAAATAAAAAGAAAAGTAAAAAATAATATTTGACAGGCAAATCACAAAATTTAGTTTGTAACTTATCTAAATATCAATTAGATAATTAGTTATATTAAGCATTAATTTATTGATTACATTATAATAAATTAATTAGTTTATAAATTCATATTCTCTAATAAATATAATACCCAAATGAGTTGGAGTCACATTCTTTCGAAAGACCTTGTCCATTTTGCTGTAAGTACATAGAGCGCATGCTACTCTCAATGAACTCTTTTATTTCTTTCTAAAAATATGAAAAGGAAAAAGGAATTGACATTAAGAAATGAACACATGGTACATCAAAAAATGGACTGTCTTCCTTCTTAATATTCAAGTCATGGAGATTTGCAATGATATTGCAATCATCTTAAGGTCCAGTTTGTATCAATATTTTCTTCTTTCATTACCTAGGCTTATTACTGGCTCAAGTATAACTTTGTATACTAAAGTAAAATCCATTGACATGTACGAAATAAATAAAAAAATGCAAGCATAACTAATAAAAAGTACATTAGTTTGATGCAAACATTCAAAAAATATAAATCAGTCACAATTTACATAGGCAACTGGTATTGGCTGCTAAAGTTATCTGTCCATATCAACCTTCTTTTGATAATTAAAACATAGTTTCAATTCCAAGAACATAGCTTCAGTTCTAAGAATAATTATTGCAAATGACCATAGATACCAGGAAGTAACCAGAAAGTATGTATATGTAGACTACAGAAATATAAACTTTATGACTGAGTTATAGTTCTTCACTTTTCAAATTGCAAATAAGTATAAAAGAAGAGTTTACCATATTTTTTATTAGAACCACTGATTTGTTTGGTTCCACATTGACATCAAGAAATGAAGTGGGAAGATCAATGGCAAGGAATGCAAAAGGGTATCTGTTCTGTAACACAGGGACAAATTCAATGCAGCAAGATTTTATCACCTAAATGAAAATGAAATTGTAAGCATCAAAAGATCAAAATTCTGATCAAACAAGTCTCAGATTCAATGCCCTTAATTTATTGTTATGTTGTATCTTTCACTAGTAATTGTGAATCCCAAAGAAATAATTAATCCAAGAAACAAATAGCCTGGAAATTAGAAAAATAGATTCAAATCATATTGATCATACAGCTGAGGCATTGTGGGAATCATAGCTCACAGTTTGCATGCAATAACTACTTATAATCAAGCAAACAGGATACAACAAACTCTTAAAAATACTATGCCTGCCAATTTCCACATCTTTCTCACCAGATAGAAAGCATGTTTGCATTGTAGATTATACCAACCTGACAAATGTTTTTCAACATTAAAGGTCTTTTATTGATAAACAAAAAAATTTTGTCATTTGAATTTCTACAGATTTCTTCAGTGGCACCACAGCTTGGCAGGATATATGTGACTTTCAAATTAAAGTCTTCACTTTCAAAACTTCCTTGTTGCATCTCTTTATAGCATGAAATACCAAAAGTTGAAATAAACGCATCCTTCAATGAAGAATTTTTAACTTTTCGCCAAATTACTGATTGATTGTGTTTCAATGTAATCCTTAATTCTGGCAATATTAATCCATAAGCAATCAGCAAATCTTGAATCTTTTTCAGTTCCTCTTTCCCTCTTTTACTACTACTGTAGAGTTGCTTTCGAACAGGTAAGTTTTTGAACAGATTTTCAGATACTATTGTAGCTCCATGCTGTCGTGTACAAGGCCTTCTATCAGTAATGCTTCCATTTTTATCCAAAGTAAACAGAGTCCCGACAGGCTGATTTTCTGTTCTTGTTGAAAATGATAAACTGCTCACTGTACATAGAGAATGCAATGCTTCCCCTCTAAATCCAAGTGTTGTTAATGTAGTTAGATCATTATGATCTTTCAGTTTTGATGTAAAATGAGGCTTTGCAATAAACTCTTCTTCTCCATCAGGAATTCCATGGCCATTGTCAACCACTTCAATTTTTTTCAGACCAAAATTGTCCTGATGCAAAATAAATAAAAATGCTTCAACTACAGAACTCTAATATTGATAAAAGGACATACTACCTTGTAGCTCATTTTGTGGTACTGCCTGGTAGGTGCACAAATTAGTACTCTAATAAATTACAAGGTCATAAGCTAGAGGCCAAAATATATCCAATATTGTTTATTTGTATGTGACCTTAAGATGTAAAAATAACATGTTGTCAATCAAATGTGGAATTCAATCAAGTAAAGCCCATAATACTTAGCTTATCAAAAGTTTTCTAGCTATTAAGCACAGCAGATCTTAAGCCTCATGATTCTATTGAAGAAAAAGGAATTCTTCAGAATTACACTCATTCCATATTCTTAGCTCAACAATGCCAATGTAGCATAAATACTTTTGCTCAACTCTGTGCAACTATGATTACAAAAATGCCACAGGATACCACAAACATCCAAACTCATACATGTCAAGTGTGCAGGGATTTGGCCACAGTACAAAGTCAGAATCACATTTTATACTTAGCTAAGTTGCTCTTTAATACCTACAAACTATTTGCATGGAATAGAGCACAACCACATTGCACAGTGCAGAGAGTAGAAGCAGTGAAAGTAGTCAAAATGCATATTCTAAAGACAATTTTACAACCCTTGGAGCTGATTAACACTAGATTTTAGAAACTGGAACTTATTCAAATCTGCAAAAGGGAATTAAGATAGTAAAATTTAGCATTTGACACTCAAATATGCTATTGCGAAAACAATGTGATCTAACTGTATATGATAAAACTAACAAGCTTGCCTTACCTTGCATCAGAAGATGTACTTCCCATCCTTATTAATAAAATTATTTTTCCTTACCAATTTACTAACCATTATATACATTACCAATGGACAAGTCAATGCACATTATCATAAGATACCTAAATAGAGCAGGGGTGAAAAACCAGTGAGAAGCTAAGAGTCACATTTTCTACTGTGACACATCAAAGAGCCACATCAAGCCTATGGGGAGACACAAGCATCACATTAATACTTTCATCTCACATGGATTTTATTGAACTCAAGTGAAGTGGCCATCCCTGAGATACTGAGCTTGAAACATCAGTTGGAAAGAGTAAGATTCCTAAATACCCTGTACCTCTTCGAAATCTCCATAGGATTCTTGTTTGGTATTTTCCTCATCTGCCTTCTCATCCAATTCCTTGTTTAGACATTTTCTGGCTGTTTACATATCTACACCTAATTACAGCCCATGGTTTCTATACTATTTTCTATTTAATTCATCATCTAGATTGTTTTCCATGCCTAGGCTATAAAAATCCCCATGTCTTCCCTGTCTAATTAGCTGAGGATAGGACAAGCTTGGACCAAAATGTTCTTCTGCATTATGATATAATGGATTCATCATTAATGTAACAATGGCTTTGCTGATAATAATAAGATAACATAATTGATAAATTGATGAAGAAACACAGCTTATGATCCTGGTTATTTTCCTTTTGATGTGTCTTAGGATGTTACAATGCTACTTGCCAGTGATGTCACCATAAATTTACACTGAACTTTTTGCACATTACTTGGGGTTACTCCTGGATTGCAGATCATGACTTTTTGATTGCTGTATTCAACAGCAGTGATATTGTTGTACACAACTTAAGCAAACTTAAATCTAAACTGTTGTGAATAGTACATTTTGCCAAGATCTCAGGTGTGCACACCAAAAATGTAGGGTGTGCAAGCGTGTGCCTAAAAACTGTGCACTTCAAAAGTTCACCTTGAGTAAATTGTACACTCTATTCAAATTTCTATCTGAATTTTGAACCAAATGAGCTTTAATTTAAGTGTTAAGTTAAACTACAGCATGCATGTTGCAATATTTGTACCAAGGATCAACGATATAAATCACTGCAATATTTGTTGCAAAGATCAAATATATAAACACCAAGATATATCTATTATTCACTAAACCACAACATTATTAACAATGTGTAGATGTTAAATTTTGATAAAATCCCTTTCGTTAAGCCTAGATTTTCTTGTTAGTTTGTCAAATCAAGCCTCAAATGCTTCTTAAATTCGTAAGGCTTCCAGTGATACTAGCAACCCAGATTGGGCAACTTAGCTGCAAGAAATGCATGTTTAGGTTTTGTAACGCGCTGTTGTTTCTATTTTCCATCTAGTTTGATCAAAATTTCCTTGAAAAAACAGCCTTTTCAACTTATCACTTGAAACTCA